>JBBDHI010000008.1:8023519-8035432 GCA_037177115.1 Craterocephalus stercusmuscarum
ATGTTTCCATACTGTATATGTAAATATTTATGTTGTAGCATGATGTATGATCATTTAGATCCACTCACGATCAGCGTATATCCACATGATGGGAGCGTTCAGGGCAAGTGTCTACTTGCTAAGATAATAGCAACATGGTCCATGTTTGTGTTTTTCCTAATTGTAAAAATAGAATGTAGCGGATCGGAGTGAATTCGCCCTTTTGCCGTGATACATGGTAGTGATGTCATCACCGTGGCAGGTACACGCAGGAGGTTTGAAAGGACCCCAGAATGACAACAACACAGGAAGAACAAGCTGCATCCTATCTGTCCGTGATTAAAAAAACTAAATGTTTTTCTCTTTATTATCAGAGGAGCTTTTGTTGACCTGCCTGGTTTATCTTTTACATGTGCGGTGTCTGACTAACACACCAGATTTTCTGCTCACCCTGATTGCAACCCCATCAGATTTGGAACATTGGCTGATCATTTTCATTCGTGTCACAGCCGTTTATGCCAAACTTCATTTTATGACAACTTGAGCAACTTTCTGAAAATGTTGAGTGTTTTTTTTTTCTTCTTTTTGGATCTTCTGCAAGGTTATTCCTTGAACTGTGACACTTGTTTCTTGTTTTCAACTCATGTGTAGCCGTTTGGAGGGGATGGCTGGTGTGACACCATCAATAACAGGGCCTACTGCCAGTATGACGGAGGAGACTGCTGCCCATCTACACTCTCCACAAAAAAGGTACTTGCACATGTTGCTTTAAGTCGCCTGTCAGATCTGTCTGTCAGGATTTGACTCATAGCGAACAAACATACCTTTGTTTGCGTCTACTTGGTTAAAAATCTGGAGAAGTGTTTTGGGGACACCTTGTGAGGAAGAGGTCAGGCTGAAGTTGCATTCGGTCAGACTCTTCCTGTTTACAGTAGCAGGATCAGTCTGTTTTGGCATGAGCCCTGCACTGCTACGCGGGAGATTTCTGCAGAGCAAACAAACCCCTGCTACCTTCCCCAGTCCTCTCTTAGCGACTGGGCCTATTTAGTCTCCCTGCTCTGCGCTTAAAACAACAGAGCAGACTTGTGCATTCCAGCTTTTCCACTCAAATTGTAAATAAGCAGGTTTTCATCGCCCGCGCTGCTGCACACTTCCTCACTTCTAATAAGCTGCAACTACCCTGCAGAAATAGAACTTATGGACACCAGAATACGCTTGGATAGGCATTTGGGTAAAATAAATCAGGTTTCGGTGCGTGTGCTGTGTTGCAGGCCTTTTTAATAAAACACTTCGTTTCTATTTTAAGCCTAATCAGTTTGAGGTACAGTATATGTTGGATGTCTGTGTTTATCCACTTTAACATGCTCTCCCTGCAGATGGCAGGTTCGTGCACGTTTACACATGCAAATGTATCACTTCGGACTAATTGCGCTAAATGACAGCTGCTCACTGGGTGGCTAAGAGGAACGCTATGAATAATAATGAGCGAGCACAGGTCAGGCAGCGCTGGAAACCAGACCACTCGCTCCCTCCACTGCTCCTGCATAAACAAATCTTTTTTCCTATTTTTCTGTGCTTTCATGAGAATGTCTCACCCATCTGGACATGTGGGACCCCCCCCCCCCTCCAGTACACCTATTTGGCTACTGTACAGGCACATATTCATGACACTCCTTCAGGGGGCCCTGCCTATTAACTGCTATGGCGTACAGTTGGCTGAGCCCTCGGCTGTCTCCTCCGTGTCCGTGGCACGCCATGACTCACCGGCAGCTCCTTCCTCAACAGAGAAGGAGTTCAGCGAGTGTGTAGCTGCCGTCATAATAAATGAGCTGCCAGACTGCCACTAACTGCTCTTTTACAGAGGAAAGGGGGGGGTATAAGTGTGGGAGCAGAGAGGTGTCTGACGGCCTGCGGTTTACTCGGCCACTGTAAAAACCACAGCTCAGCGAGCGGGAGTCCTTTCCAGGAAGTGAACTAAACCGGCGTGAGAGTCAGCATCCTGACTTGCCACCGCGGCTCCAGCAGAGTGATGGATAGGCGGGGGGCGGGGGTGGGGGGGTCAAACCTACACGCTTTTATGCGGCTCAACTAGTACAGCTGAAGGAAATAAGATGTTTTTACTCCTTGCTGCTCAGAATTTGATCTCATTAACTTTTTTAAAATTTCATTTTGTTTTATATATCTACTTATTTATTTTTATTTATTATTGTGTGTTTTTTTATTTTTAAATAAAAAATAAAGAAATAAGATTTTAAATCAATTGATTTCATTTGTTCTATATTTTTTCCATCCGTTTTGACTGTTTTTATATTGTTTTTATGTAACTTTAACTTGAAAATATGCTTTTTATTCTTGTTTTAACTGATTATGCACATTCCTGGGGGCTGTTTTTGTCCCAAAGGTTTTCTTGTGGGATTCCACATCCCTTTGCAGCTGAGTTTAGACACGGGAAATCTACACACGGCTCATTTTGTACAAACATTGGGTCTAATGCATTGAAAAAAAGACAGAGGATGTCTGAGGGAAGAGCGGCAGGAAAATGAAAAGCGAAAGTGACGGATCAGGAGAAAAGAAAACTGGAACGGCCTCTGAGTAAAGGCAAGATCCAAGATGGCTGCCGACATGAGTTGTCGTCTGCCAGAGTTCAGCAGTGCTTCTATAAGAGGCTTACATCATGCAGCTAGCATAACTCGCTCGCTCCCCCGCATGTGTGAATGGACTCTGAGAGCTGTTGGTGCCTGGATGAGTCTGGTGGAGCTTCAGCGAGGAAAGACCCTCAAGAGATTTGGTGGGATTCAAAAGGGAGAAGTGCCAACAGGACAGATCTGTTTTGCCGTACCATCTCTGGAAACACACACGCCACCCCAAGTGTGTGCATGAGTCTGCCAGAGAGGCAATGTAGTAAGTTTGAGCACAGAGGAAGGGAACTGGCTGCATGTTTGCTGCATGATGGTCAGACACGTCGGCTGGAAATGCTCTCGTCACGTGTTCTGTTAGTCAACGTGTTGTAGTAAACAGCAGGAGGCAAATGCTCCAAATACAAGCCAAACACTTGGCTTCGGTTTCTGCGGATGAAGCAAAAAGAAGCTCTTCCAGAGGCTGTTAGAGGCTTTCAGGGTGGAATATTGTCTGGCTCGCTCCGAGCCGCCATCAATGAATCAAAATGGAGTTGTTAGGGAAACATTTAATGCGAGCGCCAATTCCTCTTAAATGGGGCCCCTAGCTGGGGCCCCTGCAGCACGTTAAGGGCCTGAGTGAAGCCTCCTCCTCCTGCTCCGCCATGCTCCCCCTCGTCCTTGTTTTCCTCCTCTGCCTCCCACTCTCCTTTCTCCGTCCTCCTCCTGCTCCTTTTCTCCAGGAGTGAATGTTTACGTTGCTTCCAGCAGACGGCTTTGTGGGGCACCAGAGTTTATTTTGCAACCTGTGGTGATGGCTCGCTTCCTAGACCAGAGCTGGCTGCCTCTGCTTGTTGATTCTTAACATGTGTTCATCCGTTCACCTCCATGGTGGGGTGTTCCTCCTCCTCCTCCTCCCCTCTCCTCTCCTCTCCTCTTCCCCTCTCCTCTCCTCCCCTCCTCTCCTTTCCTTTCCTCTCCTCTCCTCCTCTCCTTTCCTCTCCTCTCCTCCTCCCCTCCCCTCTCCTCCTCTCCTCTCCTTTCCTCTCCTCTCCTCCCCTCCTCTCCTTTCCTTTCCTCTCCTCTCCTTTCCTTTTCTCCTCTCCTTTCCTCTCCTCTCCTCCCCTCCTCCTCTCCTCTCCTCTCCTTTCCTCTCCTCACCTCTCCTCCCCTCCTCCTCTCCTCCTCTCCTCTCCTCTCCTCTCCTCTCCTCTCCTCTCCTCTCCTCTCCTCTCCTCCCCCCTCCTTCCCTCCCCTCCCCTCCCCTCCCCTCCTCTCCTGCTCGTTGAGGCACAGGACGGGAGCTGTATCGGGCCCCGGGGCCATCGGCTCTGTCTGTGAATCGGTGAGGAAAGGCAGCGGCGCTCACCTTTCAGCACGAACACAGAGCTGCGTGGTCGGGTTCAGCAGATCTACTTTTTATCGTCTGTTTTTGACGTTTAAAGTGCTGCTCTCTGCCACAACTCTGCAGGAAAGCCTCTCCTGATTCAACGTTTCCTCTCATCTCCTGCTCGTCGTACTTCCATCGCGCTCAGTCTGCGTTTTCACATCACAGGAGGCGAAACTCTGAGTCTGGAAGGAACTGGATGGTGGAGAGCTGAACGCAGTCTGTTTCTCTGACAGGTCATCCAGTTTGGAGCGGACTGCAGCGAGGACGAGTGCACTTGTCGTGATCCGAATGCCGAGGAGAACAAGGACAAAGTCAAACACTTGGACAGAGGAAGCGGAGCCGGAGGAGGAATGCAATAAGACAGAGGGATGAAAGATGTTGAACTTGTAATAAAACCAAAGTCATATATAAACCACAGCAAAACTAATTATCAGACTTTAACATTTTTTACTACAAAGAATGCGACTGAAGGCAGTTTGTACAATAGACAGCTGTTTTATTCGATCATTATAAATGTTATTGTTCAGCTGCATCGCTTATGAATGATGCTGCTTCAATCTGAAGAAATAACATGAAGTTTTCCTCCTTTGTAAACAAGTTGAAACTTATCTTTATTGTAAAAACAGAATGTTTTGAAGACCAGAGCCTGACTGACTGCAGCTCCTTCCCTCCAAACGTCCAACTCATCAGAACTGAATCAAATCATTGTTGAATGTGCTCAAATGTTTTTCTGGACCTGGTTAGTGCTGGAGGAGGCAAATGTCTGCGTCAGAGAACTGTCCGGTGAATGCAAACAATCTTTAAGCTGAGAGCTACTGGGGGGGGGGGGGAATATTTACATCCCCTGTTTTAAATCACACCAAGACCAAATCACAGAAGTTTGGCTCCCATATGTTTGACATTATACTAAAAAAATCATAAAACCATCAGCAGTTTGTCCTGATGGAAGAGCAAACCAACCCTCCCAAACCCTGCCATGCCTTCACATCTCATTAAACATGTCTGATATATAGCCATTAGGGTAAAGTACAGACTAACAGGAAATATATCTGGCTCACATACCACATGTACTTATGGACAAGGCCGTCAATCCGTCACACAAGTCAATATATTCTGTTTGTATCGCTACAAATGTAAAATATTGTGATAATTACACCTAAATCTGAGTGAAAGGTCAGTAACGGCACATGCTGCCTGGAACAGGAACAGTTAAATTTCTTATATACCACTGAAACAGCTGTTTGTATGATGAAATGTCGGAGCTTACAGACAAAAAGGCAGAAATCTGAAAAGAGACATTTTCACTCAACCCTGCCTGTGTGTAGAACGAGACGGCTTCTAAGGTCCTTTAGCTAGAAATGATGAGCACCACAGTACATACGTATATAGTATCTCTACAGGTATAATCATGATCTTTGTGATATTTTACTGTACTTTATAAAATAAACTTTATATCAACTCTAAAAAAATGTGTCTGAATTCATGTTGTGTCAAAGAGGAGCTGTGGGTTTCTTTTAGTCATAGATTAAATATCTAGATGTAACCGAGATGCACAGAAACTTTCTGTTCTGGTGCTGCTGGGTCTGAGTGCCGCCTTCAACACAGTAGATCACCAGATTTTATCACACAGACTCAGAAGTCTGGTGAGCCTCTGTTTTTAAATGGTTTACCTCACGGATCGACAATTTTTCGTAAGTATGGCTGCATGCTTGTCGGGAAACCATGAAATGCTGTGTGGCGTTCCCCAAGGATCAATTTTAGGCCCAATACTTTTTAATCTGTACATGCTGCCACTTGGGGACGTCATCAGGAGACATCAGGAGCGTTGATTTTCACAGCTATGCTGATGACACGCAGCTTTACGTCACCATGGCTCCTGATGACCTAGAGACTGTTAAACTGCATTTTAGATATAAAGTCATGGATGGCAGAGAATTTCTTACTGTACAACTCAACCAGGACAAGACTGAGCTTTCAATCATGGGTACTTCACCAACCAGATGGACCGATGCAGAGCCCGCATCACTGCAGACGCCGCACCGATCCGCCTGTCCATCTCCCTCCATCCTTCCCTCACAGCCGGTGTCCACCAGCGAGTTCGGGGATTGCCGCCACGACGGGCATCGACGACTTTACGGCCACGGCTTCGGCTGGCCGCCTCAACAATGGAGGGGCAGAACATGACCCACTCGGACTCAATGTCCCCCGCCTCCCCCTGTAATTTTCATTCATTTATTTATCTATTTTGTGTATTTTATCTATTATTATTTTTTATCTCGGTCCAAAACTGACTTTTTTTAATATATTACTTTTGTTTTATTGTTCTTATTACTTTTGGTTTATTTATGCTCATTGAACTATCTAATCCTATGTTTTATTTTCATCTTTTTACTCTCTTGCTACGGTTTTTCCTCATGGGGATCCTCCACGTCAGGAGCTGCCTCTCCGGTCTGAGGGCTGGTCGGGGCCCTGGTCTGCCCTGACTTTGGCGGCTCCTTTGACGATGTGGTGGCTCTTGGCGTGGACGGGTCTCCAAGGTGTCATGTCCTCACAGCGGTTTCAGGTCATTTGAGTTTTAACTTGTCTATGTTCTTGTACCGTTTCAGTTAAAGAAACAGAAACTGGAAGGTATAATTCTATTTCTATGAACAGAGGAGTGGCATCATGTGTTTGTGTTGTAAGTGTGCTTGTGTGTGTGTGTGTGTGTGTGTGTGTGTATGATTACTAGGGCTGTAACGATACTCCAACTCATAACTCGATTCCCATCACGATTTTTGACCCCCAATTTGATACACAAAACAGGTTTTTTTTTATTTTTTATGATAAATGTTTTATTTAAATAACATTTGTAATAACATTTAACTTAATCTAAAATAACCTGAACAGATTTGAACACAAAGAAGCAAAATGAATGAATAAATAAGCACCAAAGATGTAACATTTATTATTTATTTCTTGCACTTCCTCTGAATTTATGACGACCTCAACAGTTTGAGGCATGGACTTCACTGATGAAAAAACTATATTCTTCATCGATCAGGGTCCCGCTTTCTTCTAATGCAGTTGACAGATCACCTCTGCAGGATGGAGAGTTTCACCTCCGATTGGCATCCAGACTGTTTGCTGGCCACGTCTGAGCTGCTTTGGCTTTCCTGAAGAGAAGTCTGAATGCACTTTGCTCTTTGGCAAAATGAGTCATCATGCAGAAGAACCTTCAAATCTTCTTTCCATTAATGGAATGAGCAAAGTGCCCAAAATTCCCATCACTGGAATATTTACAGTAGAGGTAATGACTGCTGTCTTCTTTCATCCTTTACCCGACTTCAAAACAGATGAACGGCTGGAAATCTGCTTTCCTTACGCAGTCACCTTTACATTCATTCCTGATTTCTTCTGTTTTGGTGTGATGGTTGATTTGGTTCCTTACAGTTCGATCAAAACATTGACTCTGATTGCTGCCCATTTGCTTTTCAGTTTTTTATTGTTGCACATTTTCCTTTTTTCTGCATATTTGTTTTCCTGATGCTTTGGAGCCTTCCTTGGCTGCCAGTATGTTTCCCTTTTACAGCTTCCCATTTTCTACGTACTTGATCCAAACTTTAGACACAGCTGACTGAGGGAAAAAAAAAAAAATCTCAAACTCTGTCTTGAATTATCTTCTTGAAGGAATTTTATCAATACTCTTTTAGCAGGCAGCCACTAATTTGCCCTGTGAAATGGTTCTGAAGCACTAGGAGTATATTAATATTTTGCATGTATTTTTGTTATAGAAGACAAGCATTTTAAATCAGTTTTATTGAAAAAAAATGTGGATGTATGTTTTACAAAGCCAAAATCTTAAGTTGAAATTCAGTACATAAAATATAGTCTTATTAAACATCATGTATGTATGCTGTTAGCAGGTAGGATGTAACAACCAATCCGCACCTATGTGTAGAAAACCACACAGATCATACATACACATATTTTAAAGTAGCATAGCACAAGTTCTAGCTTTATTTCAGAAGTCTGACCCCTCTGGCGACAACAGAACAGTCTCCATCAAACCTTTTTCTTATGTCACTCATTAGGCTGTTTGAAATGTTCCTATACGCTCCATTAAAATGTAGAAGATCCTTATAATATAGGCTCAATATTTAATAATGACATCGTAGGTCGGTAGTACAAAACGATTCTTTTATTTGATTTATATTTTTCAGATAGCGCTGGAGGCTTAAACCTAATGTGTGTTTGTTTTTTGTTTAACAACTTAAAGTCGGGAAAAAGAGAATTAAACGTGTGTAACAGCCTGTGCCGCGCATGGAGCAAATATCATACAAAGTAAAGTTTCTGAATACAATTAGGTCAGACCAAAATAAATAAATAAATAAATTAAATATATAAATCCTGTCATAGAATGGGCCATGTTCTACTGCACCTGTTTCCATCTGACTGCGCTCCTCGTTTTGTTTACATACAAGCTGAACGTGGAAAATCTCCTCTCAGATGGTTGTTGAGGTGGAGGGGATGTGCAGGACACCACCACATACATTTTATGCACACTTTGTTCGAATGGTACAGCAATCTGACCCCCGATGTATCCAAACATCTCCAGCTGTCTCTGAGGAGGCCGAGCCGCTCCACAACAGAGCAAACTGCGCAAAAGCTGCAGATGCAGCGGGGTTGCAGCATGTCGGTCCAGTTCAGCACATAAGAGCTCTGCTCTCAGGAATCTAATTTGGCATCAGCCCGTTATTGTGGTCCAGAAAATTATTATAGTCCCTAATAACATGTTCTTTATTAGTTTTACCATGTGCATAATACTCCAGCAGCGCCTGCAGTGTCTCCATCTGGGAGCATTACGCATGGGAGTGGCGGTTCTAAAATTTCATTCTACCCGTTTCGACAGAACAGCAGCGTTAAGTTTGCAGCAGTCAGACTGGTACAGCAAACTGATGGTGTCAATCAGTGGAACAGGCTACCACAGTTATGATAATGCAGGTGAGGGTCCTGGCACTGTGACCATGCGTCCTGGCTACTTAGTCGCACACATTTCTATGGCTGAACGATCAGTGTGACTCGGAGATTTAAACCCGCCTGGGTCACTTTGCGTTGATTCCACTGGGAGACTGTCAGTCGAATCACAGTCCTCCAAATCCAATCAAAGAATCGTCGACTATTAGGGGTCACCCCTAGTTGGCATCACTTATGCCAAACTTAAACAAATGGACAGCAGTCTGAATGCTCCTCTGCAACAGATCCAACCTGCAACAGGAGACGATCAGTCACAGTAACACAAGACCAGGAATATTTGAATATTTCTTTGAGAAATTCAGAAATCCAAGAGCACTGACAAGCACTTAGTGCACACTAATAAATAACTATAAACCTCATGAGTCCGCTCTGAAAAAGTTCCATACAGCCACTTTTCATTATATGCTGTTTATTAATTTCAGGAGTAGCAAAGATCAAAGTGAAAAAGTTGAGTTTATGATGCCACATACAGCACATTATACACAGTAAAATCATGCAGATAGGTTTTTGTTTTCATGTTTCTAAACGGTATAACAGGTCAAGGTCTTGCTGTCTTTGTCCTCTTCTTCTTCTCCAGGTTCCCTTTTTGACAAAAACCAACAGACTGCACCTTTAAATCAGTCAGATTCTTTCCAATGAAACTGGACCCGGTGCATCAACCTGGACGAACTACAATACGCAGCAGATAAAACAGCACAATACTGCATCTAATAAAGCACAGGGCAATGTAAAATACACCAGTTGTACATGTTATATACAGAATTAAAACACTATAATGTTATGTAATACTTTGCTGTCTATACAAAAATCTACAAGCATTTGTTTTAGTATTAACATATCGTTGCTTTGAAATCCATTGCCAACATGGCCACTTCAAATAGATAAAATAACACAAATAGGACTTATAGAGTCAAACAAAAGCAAAATGATACTTTCAATAAACACATATAGGTCATAAGAAGTCCAAATGAAACATTAACCTGCTGTTATGTCCCGGCTTTCATCAAGCATTGCCACATTAAAGCATTCAGTGCTTTCTGTTCATGAGAATGTTAAGATGATAAAGAACATGGCAGGTTAACTTAATGAGTTAACCCAAGTGTGTTACACTCGTAGTTAGACTGGCTCACAACAACTCCATTTTAAATGCAAACTACAGTAACACTACATTGAGTAGGTTAAATTGCTAAAACTTTAAGATGACACTATATACAGGGTTTCTTTGTAATCTTTACTACTATAGGCAGATCATCTGAGTTACCAATTAAGGCTTTAAAATTAAATATTGGCCAGAAATCAACACTGACATGCAGACAAGGACAAATTTATCCTGAAGAAGATCATACAAGTTTGTAAAAGTAGGAAGTATACAGCTCTGCTCAAAAATGTTATAAAATGACAGTTGTGACATGTTTTAAAAGTAATTTCAAGTATTTCACCCCCAAGTTACTAAACGTTAAAATGAGCTGGCATTTCAGTAAAATTGCAATAACATGAAAACCTACTACTGACACTTCCGTCGACTATTTCAGCGTAATTGTTTGCTATGAAAACGTTCCATCTGCTTAACGTGTGTCCTCTCCAAAGACACACAAAGCTGGTAAAAGGAAAAGTATTGGTTTTTGTTTGCAGCCTACAGCATTTCACACTCGCATTTTTCAAGTTTAAACGACAGAAAACGGTCTTTTCATTCCAGCCAGTGAATCTCACTTCATCCAAAACAGTACAGGAAAGACCTTAAAACTTCAAACTGCATTTCTAGATGCAAGTCATCAGTAAACAAGCTGCTCAGACCTTTAGGCCCAGTTACCCACCTGCACACGGTTACCCACCCGCCGGGTGTGCGGCTGCAGGTTCTAATAAATCAGCTGCTTTTAACCTGTAAATTATTCATAATATCCACTTAATATCCTGTTTTACATTTTTCATGTAAAAGAGGGTGCTTACAGATGCCATCACTCATCATCGGGAGCAGCCTTATGGAACAATCAAGCTGAGATTTGAACAGCCACAAAACGGAGCTGATGTGTAACTCTACGCCCCAGACCTGCCCGTTTAACCTCAGAGTGCGTAAAGCCGGGTAAAAGCAGGCCGTCACATCTGGAAGAAGCTATGCATAAGTTTATTATGAAAAAGGATAATATCAAATGT
This sequence comes from Craterocephalus stercusmuscarum, assembly GCA_037177115.1. NCBI lineage: Eukaryota > Metazoa > Chordata > Actinopteri > Atheriniformes > Atherinidae > Craterocephalus > Craterocephalus stercusmuscarum. The sequence goes on from JBBDHI010000008.1 coordinate 8,034,668, forward strand.
GCTTTTTTATGTTGCAAAGATTTCAAAAACGTTCAATTCAACATAAAATACAAGCCGTGTTTAGTTCCTTGTTCTGACAGAAATAATTACAAACAAAGAAAACATATGCTCTGTTTCCCCCCAATGTTAAGGGACTGCCAGTCATTGCATTCCCCCAGGTGAGGTAGCAAACCAGAGAAATGAAGATCTCTGGACTGGAGTTGTGCTATTTGAAGTGCTTGGTTTAAAAAAAGGAAAAAAAACTTTTGCAAACACGAGATAATGTTTTGTGTCTACGTTTGATTTTCATGTCTTTTAGGCCTGTCCCTTCCTGCCTCAATATTTCACAACTACTAAAAATATTCAAATTAAAGGACACACACTGGCTTGCGTTGCTCATAAAACAATTAGGTCTCATGTTACATGTAGTTGTTTCACATAAAATGACTCCCAGCAACGCTCGAGTTCATCATGAGATAATAATGAAGGGTCCAAAGTAAATATCGAAAAGCGACATAGCTGTCTCACACAGGAATGAAGAATGAGGCCATGAAATAACAGCTGTGGTTGTTAATCTGGTTAAATGTCACAAGATTTTATTCATCGTTTAGCCTCCATTGAAAGGAAGGAATCAACTTAAAAACAACTTAATGTACAGCAAAGAACTTTTAACCTCAGTTCATTGTTAATAATAATAATAATAATAATAATAATAATAATAATAAGTTCTGAGGCCAGTCCTGTAGTGAAGGTAAAAAGAGCAGATGACTTCTCTAATAATGCGTG
>JBBDHI010000008.1:8080402-8093314 GCA_037177115.1 Craterocephalus stercusmuscarum
AGCTGACAGAGCTGCGGACACTCGCGCTGCAGGCCCGCAAAGTAGTGCATTGTGGGAGTTGTAGTATCAGAGTATTATACCGGACTTTTCCTGAACGGCAATGACCTACGACTTGTCAGCATGAGAATACAGCAGCACATCGTCGTATAAACGCTGCGATGCGTGAGAGCTGAAAGTCATGCTGCTTATTCATGGTCCAATGTAGAGCTGATTGTGTTCATCCTCTGTGTGCAGCAGCAGCATCACTCTTTGATTTTCCCGCCTTTGCACCCTTGATGTTTTTAATAGGACCCAACATGTGAGGTGCCCTCTTCATGCCTGATTAAAATTATTTATTTTATTTTTATTAGCTTTTGAAATATTTTGACATTCACATATAATGAAAGTATGCTGTGCTGTTTTTTACAGGGGTGGCCAGCTTTTTGTTCAGGGTGGCACAGGCCACCCCTGGCCACCCCTTGGGGGCATCCCTGCTTGTGACATAGAAACCTGTGAAGCCCCACTGTAGAGAAGTACATTCAAAGCATCACAACAAAGCAAAACCATTAAAGAGGTGCTCATATCTCATGTTCACGACAATAGTGCTGATAGAGAAAATACACTGCTTTTCTCTCTGCCCCGAACTCACCGTGTCTGTTGATAATCCACAGTTCTGTCAAGTGCAATTTATTCTTTCATTAAGCCGCAGCAAACTTTAGTACTCAGAGGGAACTGAAACAGCCTCCATTATGGATTGGGTCATTACTGTTAAAATAAACGGGCCTCATTTTGCCACCTTCCACTCCAACAGCGGCAGCCAAACAAGCATCCCTCTCTGCCATGGCTAGTTACACATACAGGCTCTTACTGCTCCAATGGCTTCTTATATGACTTCCTGCTTATAGAACAAACATGAGGGACAACATACCATCATGGGTACATCCAAAAAGGCAAAGAACTCCTGGAATGTTTGCTTCTGATCAAATTTGTTGATATGTTGTCCATTTCTGGGGAAACAGTCCTATTATGCTGTCATCTAGCTATAATGGCGTTATTATAATAATAAATGTTAAAACTCCTGTTTTGCCCCTTTGAAAAGCCCCCATAGCACACTGACATCATACATCAACTGCAGCAGCTGTTTTACCGAACCTGTTTGATGGCACATGAGAAGGAATTGGAAAGGTTTCTCATTATCATTACTAGTGTGCACCATCTTGTGGTAGCCTTCAAAAATGACATACAAAATTGGGTCTTAACCAAACAGATTGATGATCAGCATGGACAAACGTAAGGAGTTCATCTGGATGTTGTGTCTTTAAAAAAAGACAGCATTCTTTTTGGTTTTCTGTTTTTTAGTTTTGTGGTTCAGTGATGAAGCTTTATAATATTTTTTTCCGTGTTTGCCAAAAAATGTTGACTATGGGTTTATACCAACTAATGAACAGGCCCAGCAGCTGCCCATACAAACCAAAGTCAACTGACTGACTCTGTTTCTATCTCTGACTGGTTAACAGGAAGAACTCCTACAGGCAGTTCTTAATTAATGAACATCTCTGTGATTCATATGATTTTAATGACCACTGTTGGTATAAAAATCACACTTTCTCATGTGGTGGGTGATATTTCTGAGCAAACTCTTGACACAGATGGTTTTGAACAGCTATACCTGTCTCAACTTTAGAGTGGTCAGTCCTCTCCGTCACCTTCTCCTGGCTGATGAGGTAATCGACGATCCGGACACCAATTGGTGGCTCGGTGTGGTTCCACTCCATGATGACCAATGAGCTGCTGGGCTCGTAGGTGTAAGACAGCTTCAGCCTGGCAACGATGTGACAGACAGAGAATAACACCGTGAAAGGTCTTAACAACAAAACGGCCTCATTACGCTAATTGACAGCTTACATCATCCTCTTGTAATGCTCCAAACCTTCTGTCAAAAAAAAAATATGGTCATTTATCCCATAAAAACTGATTAGCCAAAAACTTTGTGTACCATCCAATCCATATAAAGCAGCTCATTGAATTGATTAGTGCACCCGAACCAGACAGGAGAAACACATCATTGATCGCTGTGATGTCTGGTAACAATTAAAAACTGTATCCATAGAGACGGATGCTGTATTAAAACAGATAGCAAGTGATAGATTTTGTCGGTAAAATGATGGATGGGATTCATCACAACCCCTCTGAGTGGGCTGAACCAAGAGACAGTAGCATCATTTCACTAACCGAGGTTGAGGAAGTGGGGCGCAGGTGGGCAGGCCGTCTGAGCCGAAAGCGCTGGAATCGCATCGACACCAGTCATCGATGACGTCTCCTTTGCCTGAGCACCACAGCATGCTCATCATTGCCTCCTGAAGAGCCTGGAACGACAGATGGGGAAAGATGAGTGTATGTTTTTAATTTAGATGGGCATTACAGAAAAATTTTTCTTTCAATTAATTTCTCTTTCTCTTTTTCGTTTTCAGCAATAGTGAAAATCTATAGAAAAGAAATGAGAATTGACATGCACCAGTTGGCAGGTTTGAAGTAATGTGACAATCCGGATCAATCGATCCGCATAAATACACCTATCAGAGATCAACCTATCAGGAACTGATCGTTCTCGTCTACTATCTATGTATGAAACAAATCGCTGCAAAGAAAAGAGCCACAATATAATGTTCATTATGCCTCCACTGCATTGTGTCCACGCGAGTATCGGCACAGTCAACTACGAGAAACAGCCTCTGTCGATGCAAGCGGCCGTGTCTGTCTGACGGAAACTTGAGGAGGAAGGAGGTGGACAGCACCATATCGACTCTTCCTTCCTGCTGGAGGAGTAGATGCGCCACTGACAGAGTATTGATGGAGTCAAATAAGTCACAGCACAGTGCAGCAGTTTCCGGATCAGCTTGCTTCCTGCAGAGAGGGCCGCCATACACCAGAGGGAAATACTCCCCTGAAAATTCTCTGTGTCCATGACCCGGTCCATAATGAGGCCATGAGGTTTGGGTCTCCAGCATACCATCACACACGCACACACGCATGCATGCACGTACACACACACACACACACACACAAACATACCGGGTGCAAACTTATAGATTCTTGTTTTAATCATCTCCCAGCTATTCTCATGCCGGGCTATTAGCCGCTGCCTCCATGCATTAGGTTACAGCTTTGATGGGAAAATGCTGAAAAAGTTTTTCCAACTGAAAGTGGAGACATTGATCCAAATGAACAAAAGCTGACAGGAGGATACTGGAAAATAAATGCGTGCTTATCTTACACCCCGGAAAGTAAAATTAGAAAATGCATTCCAGAAAGATGAGAAGCAATAAAGCCACCGATTTAAAAGGTGCAATGATAAAAGTTCTACTCTGGATGCTGGAATGAAACCAGTCTTAGACCCAGACACTCAGCTCCTCATTTGTGCACGTAGAGAAAAAACAAAGCACAAAAATCCCACCTGGTACGTCTCGTTGTTGGACACCAGCTCAAAGATGGGTGTAGCCTTGGTGATCTTCAGAAGGACAGGCTCAGACTGCTGCCGCCCTTGAGCTGCCCTTGGGCTCATGTGGCAGAGGTGGCAGGAGCGCGGACACTGGCCCTGACTGCTGCAGTCCATCCGGACCCCAGCTGCCATGCGCTTAGCGCCTGTGTCCAGGAGGCTGGCGATGTACGCAGGGTAGGTCAGCGTCCTGGGCTCCTTGTCACGCTCCTCTGACTCCTCTGAAGGAGAGTTGCCTGAAACAGAAAAGGGAAGTGGATTAACTTAACAAATTCACTCAGCAGTCTGATAAACTGTATTAAAGTGAAGCCAAAACACAAAAATTAAAGTACTAATAAAAAGAAACATGGGAGCAAGTCTAAAACAATGTTCTTTATTCCATATTGTTCTTGCATGTATGCATAAAGTAGACAGATGGTGGGGTAAGAGTGTTTCTGGTGAGGGGAATAAGAGAATGAAATACGCTGAACGGAGATCTTTGTTTTTGTCCTGCAGCAGATGCTGCACCACAAAACTACAAAGCATTAACGTGTTCCCAAATACCCATGTCTTCCTTTCTGGGGACGTAGAATGTTTCTGAATCTCTGACAGAATCTATAATCAGGAGGGTAAACATTTGTGCTGCAGCTGGAAAATGCCGGAAGTTAGGTCTAAACGAACAAAAAAATCTTTACATTGATGTGACTTCTTGTAAAATGCTTTATTGACTTTGATGGAGTATTTTTCCTGCTCAGGTTATAGAGCCTGACAAGAAAATACTGCAAAAAATAATCAAAAAAAGCAACAGAGAACCAGATGAAACCAGGAGCGTGTAACAACACAAAGCAATCTAAAGAGAAACATTATAAATAAAACAATATACTGAACATAAATATATGGCAAAATGGGAAGTTAACAGGAGAGCCTGGCAAAAGTTTCTCTAATGGAACTTTTGTGTCACATTAATTATGATAAAAATGGCAATGCTATGATATATTTATCCATTAAAAACTATTTTGTCTCTGGCTGAGAGATTAATCCCACTCGCTAACAAAGCCAACAAGCAATGAGAGAGGAAACCATTCTTAAAGCGGAACTCGGGTTTTCTGTATTAAAAGGGAGAATTTTCCAGATGAGCATTATGGGAGCCAGGCTGAATGTGGACAAACAAGCAATTTAAAAACTCAAGCATCAGTTAGGGAATAGAGTCGCAAGCTAAATTTGATAAAATACGACTTTTTTTATGAGTCATGGGGCGATGGGGGGGGAAACACAACACAAGCTCAGGGACATGCACAGAACTGAGGGAAAGAAAAAAATCTGCACGTTCAGGAAATTATTGTTTCACTATTGCCTTAATTTAGCACATGTGTTTCTAAGACTTATTATTACTAATATAAGTCTAATATAAGAATATACTATTATTACTAATAAGTCACAGATAAAAGTCATATATGATGCATTACATTTTGAATGTGGTTAAATGAGCCCGGATACACACTAATGAGTGCACTTTCGTGTCTTAGAGCTGGATATAATTATCCATAAATGAGTGTGTGTGCGTGTGTGTGCTTGCAGTTATGACCTTGTTAGTCATACTTTGTCTCCAAAAGGTTTTCCTGTATTACATCATCTAAAAACACAAATTTAAATTGAATACAGTTTAAACAATGAACTAAAGACTAATATAGCTCTTACAGATTAAGTCAGTTAAAAGGTTTTCTCATCACCAGGTGACAAATACAGTAAAGCTTTCCAAAATCTCCATGATTTTATTACGTCCGTAAATGTTTACATGTCCGTAAATGTTTACATGTCCGTAAATGTTTACACAAGTCATGAATTGATCTTTGAAATGAAGAAATAACTAAATGCACGCTCTGTTTAGTCCATTCATTTTATAACTCACACTTTTCTTAGTGAAAGGATTCAACCGCCACACATTTTTCCCCATTAAAGACAAAAATAATCTTTTTTCCCGCAGTTTTGCATAAATGTGGCTGCAAGTGGCTCTGTGTGTCGCGCTGCAGCGCTGCTGTCTCGCCTCCTCCTCTCCTGTTGTTCTGTGAATCATAACGTTGCTGCAGCTGATCAGCTTTTCTGCAGTTAGTACGTCTCTTTTGTTGTGTTTGTTTATTTGTTAATACCACAGTGGTGTATCAGCAGCACATGAATAAAAAAAAAACACGGATCACGGCAACTGGCCCTCCTGTGACAGACAGAATAGACAAGGAAAAAGGAAGGAAAAAAAAATCTAGTGTGTATTTGCCCGGTCGGGCATGCGTGCGGAGGTTCTACTCGCCCGGCAGCGATTTTTACTTTCCCCGGGTAATCGGGCAACCGTTAATGTTGGACCCTGAATAAATAAGGAAACAGAGTGATAAAAGAAAAGAAAGAAGTTTGAAGGAGGGGTGAACTCTGCTGTGAAATGTCTGCATCCACAGACAGAATGTTGCCAAGGAAGCCCATGTCCTTGGACTCCTGATCAGCCAAACTTTAATCCATTCCTGTCAAGCTGACTCACTTCCTACTAATCAGCTCTCATCGTTGTGTTTATACTCCCCCACCTTTTGGCAGATGGAAATGAAATGTGGCAGTTGTATTAGGCCAGGCGGGTGCCTTTTAGGGCAGAGAAATTGGGAAGTGATTATTTCAGTTTGGTTTTGGTTTGGTTCAGCGGTGATCAGTGGCAGCTGACATGGGGGGGAATTAAAATGGATAAGCAGCCTGCTCTGAAGACACTTGATGGCCAAACATGCCACATGATCACACAAAGTCCTAAATGTTGTAATTGATTGTTTGTGGGGTTTCTTTTGCATTTTTTTATAACTTATAAAAAACATTTCATACTGCAAGAACAGCGGGATGATAAACATCATACTGTCGTTAAAAAGAAGAGGATCCGGGCCTAATGTTATCCAATGACACAAGAGCCGGCCCCAGGGCCCTCGGATCCCTCAGGTGGTAAAGCAGCATATCTGAGCTTTGCTACTGTCCTGCATCCTGTCTCTTCTCCGAGCTGCCTCCAGCCTATAAAAGTCTGTCAGACTTGTTTTCCTTGCTTCGCTCTGATAATTTCCTCTTGGTTGCTTTCCTGAATCAGCCATAATGTGTGTCCAAAATGGCCAGTGTGTTTATGAGTAGTTGCTGGCATGATGGGATAAAGCAGGGGTGTCCACCTCCGGTCCTCGAGGGCCACAATCCTGCAGCTTTTCCATGTATTCCTGATCCAACACACCTGACTCAAATAATGTCATCTTTTGCTGCTGGATCCATTTCATCTGAGTTTACAGCTGGAGGACTGACTTTGGACACCCCTGGTATAAAGTAAAGCACAGCTATGACATGATGCTCCGGGCTGGACAAAAACAGTTGTGAAGTGGTAAGTCTCAGCTCTGGGGCGCTGCCAGGAAAGTGTATGATGAATGCTTTAGGTTGGAAACTAAACTAAAGAATTAGATGTACTTTATTGATCCCAGACGGTAAAAGTAACCGTAAACCATCAGACCTGTTTTTGGAAATAGGAAAAACTTTTATAAGGTGGCAATCTTAAGATTCATTTCATACTGGTCCCAAACCTGTGGCGCGGACATCTGGTCCCCGTTTTGCAAAAAACAAACAAACAAAAAAAAAAAACTCTTGACTTTTTCACTTTGAAACTAAATCTAACATCTCTGAATTTAACTGAGATTGCTTGAATGGAATTTATAGTAGAGATTTATGTCACCCCCAACTATTTGTCAGGACATTTTCAGGCTCAAATGATGCCTCACAGTGGCTGGATTGTCTCTGTAAAATGGTACCATTTGAAACCACTTTCAAAGGATTTCCACTCTGTACCCAGGATACACAGCATCAATCAGATATAACTACTGCACTGTGGCTTGTGAATACTCTCACATATTATAATACTCATTACAACCAGGGTTTACTTTTTTTGGTGTCTTGCACATGAAGACTGGTTCTCTGTTTAACAAAAGAACAAACTCTCCCTTTAGAACATTCTGTAAAAACGCTTTGCCAGCAATTTCGGTCCCAGTAGACTCGCTCAGGTAGCCTGTCTGGCAGGAAGCCGGTGGAGAATCAAACGCCTTGAATTAATAACCACAGAAAGAGCACTAACATTTCTACAGTTTTATGAATATCAATTTGTGTGATGAAACAGGTCTGATGTGATGCACAGCCCAGGTGCATTACTAAAGGAATGGCCTTTATGTGCAAAATTGACTTGCTCTCAACAATCATAGCAAGTATGACAAAAGCTGCACTTTGAATGTAATTAATGGGCGAAAATGAAAGCCTGACCTTTAAATGCATATTTGATGAAGAGCCACGCGCATAAATTTACTTATGCACAAAAGTGGAAGGGTAATTTGGATGTGTTGCAGGGTGCAGGTTGGGAAGGAGAGGGGAGGTGTGCTATTGTTTCTTTGTTGTTTCCCTTTATTTCACATGGTTATCAGACGGTTTCTTCTCTTTTAGTGAGTTATGGGCTGCACATGTGATTAATGAATGACTTTTCAGCTGAATGTGGTTTTCTTTTAACCCCTCCCACCATTTTTCATCTCTTCCTGCCACAACTCCTATTTGTTTCCTCTGTCACTCTTACTAAACAATAAGCCTCATGAAACCTTTTTTTCCTGCCAAAATGCTGAAAATTCATGTTGTGAGGCGAGAAACTACTAGTGATGTTTTTATGCTTTCTTCTCTGCATCTTCCAACTAAAACGAGAGAACACACTGACGTTTTTGTCTTGCATTTCCCAGCATTCTCGTTGCTCCAGCTCACTTAAAAGCTAAAAGATGCCTTCACATATTTGTCTTTGCAGCTAAACTGCTGTCAACTTCAAGTTCCACATAAGCTGAATGCACACACGCTTCTTGCTCCCATCAAGCTGCGTATTGGTTTAAAGAAACAAATTGTGCAGAAAATGCACACACAGACAAATATAAGCACACATCCAAACACAAAGCTCATTAAAAGTAATGTTTTTCAGAGAGGTGGAGGGTCATGACAGGACAAAACATATCCTCCCCATTTTGGATTTTCTTTCTTTTTTTTTTTTTTTTTTGGACCCCAACTGATTTCCTCTGTTCAAACAATAGGGGCTAAAAACGCAGTGTTTGTGTGTGTTTTTGAGTCTCTGTGTGCGTCACTGACCGTTTTCTGGTGCAACACATGGAACCTCTGATTAGTTTGATCTCCTTTGTTGTGTTTTATAAATCAAGCAAAATTAAAGGTGCAGTGGTGGCGTAAACACCTCCAGAAGTAAGAAGTCTTATAGGTCGCCTGAACACCAAATCTCTGAGACAACAGGCTGCAGCAAACTGTAGACACAGGACTATTTGTGTGTACATTAGTAGGTTTGAGTGTGTATGTGTGTGCGTTGGAGGAGGGAGTTGAAGTTGGGAATTTGGGGCTGCTTTGACCCATGCTGTATCAGGATGAGTGACTCATCGTCTCGATAGTACACAACAGATGGAGCTCGGAGCTATTCAGACTCATATAATACCACTTCATCCAGCCCTTCCTCCCACACTCTGTGATGAGATATATCTCCAGTTCATCCGCCACTGACTGACTCAAGCCATTCCTTCTGTTTACAAAAATAGGCTTGTGAATCTGTGCAGTTGTTTGGAAAAGAGAGGGAAAGAATTGACGCGTTGCGAGGTCAATGGGAGGTCGCCTGCTATCAGATCTTGTTTAGCAGCAGAATCCTTCATTGTCTGCATGCGCTTCTGCAGCTTCTCGTTATGATGCCTTTCATTAGGTTTCTTTGTGAAACACTGACTCATTTAATTACCAATTATTTTTTTAATGAAGCGGCATGACTTTTAACCCCTGACTCTGTCAGCTACAAGTTTGAAAAGCAGCTTTTAAACGCCAGACATGACAACTCTGTATGTCCAGGGTTTCCCCGGGTGAACCCGTCCCTCTTCTGTCCTATGTGAAATAAGACAATTCACAGGGAATTTCTTCCTTCAAGCCACTAGATGGCGCTAGTGGATCATTCCTGCTTCGAGCTCTCAGAGGGAGGAGACACCAGTGTGCATGCTCCACTGTTCAGCAGACAGAAAGAGGGCAAGTCATACCTAACCTTTTAAATGTGCCTGGCCGAGATGAACATTACGTGGTTATGGAACATAATTGCGAGCTCCCGCTGATCTGAGAATGTCGGAAATTAAAGCAGGCAGTGGCTTAGTAAATGGGAAAGCAGTGAGATGGAAAACTGCATTAGAGAGGGAGAGTTTTGGACAGATCTCGCCAATTGTAACTATGAAGAGAAACGATAAACAGAATTAGAAGCAGCACAGAGGAAAGTGAATGAGACACAGATAAACAATACTGTGGGTATACTGTGTGTCGGCCTGCGCAAGATGTTCTAAACTCCAAGCCGGAGAAATGGAATATATCAGAGCGCTTAAGCAAATCTGTGTGACAGGCAAATCTTCTCAGATGTGTGGTGCAGTTTTGCTCTGCCTGTGCGCATAAATACATTCACACACACGAAAGCACCTTTTCCAGGCATCCGCAAGCAGCTTGTACCTGATAATTCACACCAGCAGGGCCACTCTCCGCCAGTACCCCGCTAGAGCAAATTATAAAGAATAAATATGCCACTTTGCCTCAGTTGCAGGGCCACGCTGAGATCCAGCATGATTGTTTCTGCTTATGAGAGGAAGGGGAAGGCATTTGTCTGTCAATTTGCAGAAATGGGAGGAAGAGGCTCGCGTTTGGATGTGAGAAAGGGATGGGTTAAAATGACTGACAGAGAGGAGTGTGTGTGTGCAGTGTGGGTGGGTGAGCATTATCATTTGTATGCTCTGGAGCGTAACGACACTTGAACTCCAGTGGCAGCACAATCAACCACTTCAACACAACAATCAGCAGCAACTCCTGGAACCCCTGAAAGCCACATGTATCACATAAAATCATAAATCCTGGGAGAAATGCATCCAAACCCAGATTTGACTCTTCAAGTACACCTTTGGACACAACAGGGCAAAAAAATACAGGATTTATAGATTAGACGGGTTATCATTAATCTGAAGGCCTCAACCTGAAGTTTGATCTTTGTGCTGAACTAATCCTGAGCAAGACTTTAAATCAGCACTACCCAACGCCTGACCTGCACCTCAGCACTTTGCCTCCGTGTATTAACTCACAATTCAGTAATTTGCTGTGCTAACAACTCGTTAACCTGGAATTTATCTCTATCCTCCATTAAGGGCTTGGTAAAACAGAAACAGGCTGAGGGGAAAAGATAATTGTAAAGTGCTTGCTTTTTTCATTGGTAATTACTGAAATGTCGACTGAAGAACAGATCCATTTCTTTTAGCAGTCTGTAAGTCTGTTTAATGTTTGAAACCATGGCAACAGCAATCATTCAAATGATCTCCATTTATAAGACATAAGTGAATTAGTTCCCTGACTGGTCTCATTGAGAAACAGTGAAATGTATTAAAAAAGAGGATTAAAGGCAGGCCCATTTAGTGTACACAAATGTAAAGGGATTCCTCGGTACTCATTCCTTTTTTTCAGCACTTGAGCCTTTTTAGCGGTTTCTGTCGGGGAGGCTCCGGAGGATGCCGTGCATTTGGCTTCGGCTTTGTGTGTGGACAGTGCTGACTGATGTGCTGCACACCATCAGGAGGTCCAGAGTGTTTGCTACAGGCCAGATATGCTAAGTGATCTCTGAGCCCAGTGCTGTGCCACCTGAACTGATGCGGCATCACATCAAGACAGGAATGATGCTGCCTGGCACTTATTATTTGTACTGCACACACATATAAAATCAGCCATAAAGATTGACTGAGAGCTTTTTAGATAGCTTAGATAATTTTTCTTTTTTTAAAAAATGTATATCCTTATCATCAATTTCTCACTGATAGTACAATCCTGCATGAGCATCTGCTCAAAACAGATCAGGATGGGGTGTTCTGCACAAGAAAGTAGATATATGGTATAAAACTGTAAAGTTATGCTAAGTAAGAAAGCTGTTAGGGTTTTTGCATGTTTGTCAGTCAGATGTGATCAAATGGTCAAAACACTTGGATATCTCTCGGAGATGTGCTGCCTGATCATTTGGAAATAATCTCACATATCTAGATCATAAATGGGCAGGTGCATCACAGATAACTGTGGTTTTCATATTATGTGTCTAGTTATATTTCAGTCCACGCCTCAAGCTCCTGATGCAATGCTACATTATAGTAAAAAAGCAATCATTTATAAGATCAGCAGGCAACCGTGAAAATTGGGACCTCAACTCATTTCTATCTTCGAGTTGCCCTCTGAGGTCAGGCTTCATAAGACTTCTCATAGACCTGATGTTAAAGAACCATTTCCCAAATATGATTTTGTGGGCTGAATTCAAACTTCATTTTAAATTAAACTTTTCATTCAGGTAGGGAAAATGAAATTTGATTTTTACCATAAAAGGAAACCAAAGTGATTTCCAAAGTGATGCTGACATTTCTTAGAATTACTCTATGTAGGGGGTGATAGGAAACTGCCCATGATGTGCTGGCAGTCTATAAATATCTAATGTTTTAATCGCATAGAAAAAAAAAGGTCAAGAAAATGTTTCAGAAATTCATATTATTTCTAAGCCAGAAAGGTTGGCATTTCAACAAAAAGAAGATAAACCCAGATGAAAAGGACTCTTCAAATAAATGCTAGAGTAAGATTTCAAGACCTATTTAGGCATGCGACCGGAGTGACCGGATCCCAGGAAAAAAGGCTAGTTTCTATCAGGCATGGATTAGTGGATAAAAAAGATGGGAGATATCTGGAATTACATCATAGCCCAGAAACCACTAAAAGAAAATCTCTCAGAGTTCAGTATTTCCTCACTATGACGATACACCTTGCCCTTTTCGCAGTCACGCCTTGCAGGGCGAGGCCCGTCGTTCCGCTCATGCAACTCGCCGACATAACCGCACATTCAAAGGCAGAGAGGCTGTCTGCAACAGTATCTGACAGGGCCGGCTCAGGCTTGATGGAGGTTTAAGTTTAAAGGAGCACATGCAGCGCCGTTAGCAGAAGCTGTTTGTCTGAGTTGTGATTAGAGCTGCTGACCGCAGTCTGACAGGCCCATTAGTGACAGCTCCGTCATGCAGGCCCAGTTACACTGTCTGCATGATGCTACATGTTCATCAGCTCCTCTCTCACGCTTCACACATCCGCTACACACTCAAAAATACAGGTACCAGCTTGTACTTATAACTGTACAAATGCTTGTTGCTGGGGTTGATGCTTGTCCTGGTCCTCTTCTGATCTTTATCCAGTTGTACCGGTCTTAGGTGAATCTGCTATTTAATACTGCTTCTTTCATATTTCACTGTTAGATATCACATTATTATGGAAATAATTGTTTGATTGATTCATCGGATTCATCAATAAGATGTTGTATTACCTGCTTGTGTAACCTCAATGTTCAATTACGACACTTGGAA
>JBBDHI010000008.1:8143379-8161343 GCA_037177115.1 Craterocephalus stercusmuscarum
CTTAACCCCTGTTCTGAGGTGTTTCTGTACAGTCAATGAGAGCAGCTTGTTTTGATGCTGTCTCTTTAAATCTGAACAGACATTTCACCCTTCCTGGTTATAGCGTGTTTTGTTCTCGATTTGTCTCCGCCCCCATAGCCTCTTAGCTGCTAACGATAGTCAGAGAATGTTTTTCAAAAATAACATGACCAAATTTAGTGGAACCGCAGCAAATACAGCGACGTAATAGACGAGAAAACGTAATAGACTGAATAATATGACCCAAAAAGAATAATAAGATATATACGCGGCATCGGAAGTGAATAAATTACATTTTTCTGAACGCTTGAAAAAGACAAAAACAGGTATTTAAGGGCTTAAAGAAGTGGATTTTGCATGTCATGTCCCCTTTAACATGAGAAGAGACTGAACTGTGTAGAAAAACATAATGAAGGCCCCAGGGTGTTTTTGGTTTAATACTTGAGAATGGCAAGTGCTGTATGGAAGTTTAGCTATGAAAAAAAAAATATTATTAATTTGCCTTTACAGCCTGTGGTTGGCAACTCCAACAAAACATCCATATTTCTTCTATAACGTCTATTTATTTCCAAAACAGACGTTCTTTTGCCTGTAAATTTAAAGGGATACCGTATAACTATTGGCCACTAGGGGTGCTAAACCAGTAACTCCCCATAGACAATATGACACTGTTGCAAAATCAAACAGTCTCCATCAGTGCATTGGCTTTTATCATTTATTCCATTATGATCAGATAGGGTTTATTTAACCAGTTATTGTTTATCCAGTCACTATACCCACATATTCTACAGGAATATAGAATGGGTGTGCACACATTTACAGGAAAAACACCTCTCTGAAATGAGTCGTAATAGTACACAAAGACCACCCATCCATCCTCTGCAGTCAAAGCAGAGAAGTCGGCCAGGAGGGATCCAAGCCAGAACACCGAGCCAACTCATCTATGAGCTCATGACTGAGCGTTTAACCTTTCTTCTGTGGGACAACCCAGACATCCTGCAGAAGTGTCATTTCAGACACTTATTATTATATGAAAGAGTTTACAGGACATATTCTGAGAACTGAAACACTAGCAAGCAAGGCAAATGAGCTCAGACTAACACACACCAAATGCTAAAATAGCCATTCCATTGTTAAAAGCATCATCTGAAGTTTGACAGTGGATTTTTACTGATTACTCTTTTAGGTAAATTTCATTGCAACTGGAAACTGAATGGAGACAAAGATAAGGAGGCTGAAAATTTCGTATGTGAACTAGGAGTGTAGCATAGAAATCTGTAACAAATCTGAGATGTTTGCTAAATGAAATATTTTCAGAAATGGCACCAAACAAAGCGCCAGAAGAGTGATTTCTGGAGCTTTTGGGGTGGCAGTAACTTTCGACATCCAAGAAGCGCTGAAAATTATTAGGACTAATACTGAAGTGTATTCAAAGCACATTTAGTACATTTGTTTATCTTTTGTACTTGAGTCATTAAGTGCAGACTGGGATTAGGGTTTTGCTCAAAGGGTTTTGGTCAAAGGCAAAAACAACGAAGCTTAAGTGTTATGCAGAGAGAGTAAAGGGTAGGAGAAATCAAACGTATCTATTGGGAAGAAAAACAGCCGTTGTTTGTCAAGTCTGACAATTCCAAAGATTTATTTCCAACAACACAATTGAATTAATGGGTGAGAAAAATGGTGACAGGATAAACAACACAGGGGATCGGCAGTTGTAAGAACTTAACTGAGCACAAAATACTTTGAATCTGCTTGAGGGAAGGAGCTTAGAAAATGTTAGGAACCATACCACAGCAATTTGCAAACTAATTACTCATTTTATTTGAATTGTCTACAATAAGAGGTTTGTGCTTCAACGTTCAGAAAACTAAGTTTTCTGGAACAGAACACAACATCTTTTATTGTTTTGTCTCCTGTTTCTTCAAGCCCCTCTGTTAAAAGGCTCAGTTTGCTCTGAACAGTCACCTGTTTGTGTAAAACAGCAACGAGACAGACCATAATCGTTATTAGACAAGCATAATGCAAAAGACTTATAACGATATCATTAAGTGAAGGCTGGACTATAAAAGAAACCTTTGAGCTCAGGACCAGCGTCCTGAGCTCACCTTTACATGCACAGAGCAGGAAGGGGGGGAGAAGCCACATTCAATCTTAGCTTATTTATCCTTGTTAGTAAAAACTAAATGAGGCATTCAGGGTCACAGCAACAGCTAATTTTTGACATCTGCTCATATTATGCGATGGGAGTTCTCGAGGTCACAAAAATACACCAGATTTTTAATGGTTCAATTCCGAGCCCACCCCCTCAGAGGGAGAATGCAGAAAATTGAGTTATAATTAGGTGAGAGTGACAGCGTCTTTGAGGTAATTAAGCAGAAAAAAAACTGATGAAATTCCCCTAGGTGGGCAGGGAGAAGGAAGTGGCAGAAAGAAGTGCTTTCTAATCTGGGATTAAAAATGATTATTAGAGGCTGATGAGCGAGAGCAAAGAGTGAGAGAAAGGTGACACAGACAGGGGCGGTGCATTTCCTACAGCCGCTGGCTTCATTGCTGTCTTATTTGTCATGCTTATTTGCTCTCTTCCCATGTTAGTGCTCCATGTGCCGACTCAGAGCAGCGCCGTACTCTTCAGCTCAGCTACTTTATGATGCTATAATAGTTAGCCATGACAATATGCATCCAATTAACAGGCTTTACACGATTAGTAAGTCTATCCATTCATCTAATGTGATTCGCATCATTACCGGATGACTTCATAGGGAAGATGATCTGACTGCAGACACACACTGGAGGGAGGGGTGTGTGAGAGATGATGAAAGCTCATTTAATCAAAGAGCCAATTCTATATGATGAGGAGACTGATGTCTCCTCCTTTCAATGATAATGATTTGAAAGGATAAAACCCTCTACGCCTATAATGCTGAATATAAAAAAGCCCATTTCAGCGTAAGAAATTTATGGGACTGTCACTTCATGTAAGGACGGTGTGTTAAGACTGTTACACCGAGTCTCTAAGAAGTAAAAATCTGAGAATGATTGTTTATTTTATTTTTTGAGTAGCTTTTAAGATGTCGATTACTGTAAGTGGGTAGCTTTCTAGGTAGTACAGAATTAGGATTCTAAATAGAAGATTGAATGTTAAAACCTATAGAAAAAGGTCACATGATCCATTATCGTTTTTTTCCAATAGCCTGAGTGATGATTATAAATAGTATGTCTTGTGGAAAAGAGCATGCATGCTCTGTCAGCGCTCCTTGGCTAGATAGAACAAGCACTATAATGTCAAAACCAACCTCCTGCTAGGAAAAGTGATGCCTATGCGGGAGTGCAAAAATTGCAGTTCCCTCCTCCTCCACTAGGTGCTGCTGCAAAACAGAGCAATTTCCCATTGGCTCCCATGTTAAAAAGGCCAACTTTACAGCAGAATGAAACATGTTTACAGCATGGTTCAAAAAATATTTTAGGATTAAAATGTCAGGTTTACCTTCATGACAGCTGTGGGGGGAGTGAAAAAAATTCAAACTCCTCTGTTTAGATGTTATTTAATCCTAAAATTCCTCATTATTAGGGGCGTGTCCTTTTGATTGACAGGTGACTGATATCTGGGAAAACGAGGCCTAGCGTAGCACAACCGTGGTTTTTAGCCGATAACAGTGCTTCTGTTAGCTGGTTAGCTCCCGTTAGCTCCGGGTTAGCTTTGTTAGCTCTTAGCTCGGAATTTGATGGGTGTCAATCATCCATCGCGCTCACAGCCCCCCTTTCAGCGTCTCCTCGTTGGCCATTTGTGGGCTTTCCGGTAGTCACGAGACTTGTGACGGTGCCAAGACGGCGGAGGAAGGAACCGCCCAATGAGCATCACTTCAGCTCATCAGAATCCTATGACTCACATGGTTTTAGGGTTTCTCCATTCTTTTTACAGTCTATGGTCAAGACCTTTACCGACTGGCTCCATCAACCTGTTTGATAACTGTGTTTGACTCAGCATCACGTTAAGTTCTCTTCTAGATGTAGTATAAATGTATATTTAGGCACATTGTCTACTGGTGCAGCCTAACAGAAAAAAAATATGGAGGATTCATAATTCCAGTTCAGCTCTGCTTTTGACCCTTGTCCAGCTGTCAGTGAACAGTTGCAGGTGGGTGGGTGGGGGGTGGGAGGGTAAGTGATTGTCTGACTATCTATCTGACAGACAGAAAGATAGCTAGCAGTTGTCACTAATATGAACTGAATTTGCTGAATTTGTGTAGGAGCCTTTTTGTATGTCAAAGCGTTTGATTTGTGAGGTGGAAGGTAAAAAAACTGTGTGCAGTATTTTAATGCTTGGGCATTTTTGTAATTTGTGCATGTGCACATTTGGGTTTCTAGATATTTGTGTGTACGTTTGAACACACATTTGCAAGTGCCCCAAGTTACGCACACAATGCTTATGGTTTGCAAACCACCCGTTACACATCTAAGTACCCATAGGTACAAACAAATTAGCTTAGACAGTTCTCAAACCGCACACACACACACACACACACACACACACACACACACACACACACACACACACACACACACACACACACACACATGACAATATTGAGTTGATTTTCTCTCTAAAGAATTTTGTACTTACAACTGCCAGTTCACTGAAAGATGGACCTTTGTGTCTTGTTTGGTGGAGCTGTAAAATTTCAGGGACCAGTAAATCTAATGATGTTTCTGTCTTTCAGTGGAGGCATGCTAAGATCCTTTATTTGCACCTGAAGAGGAGAGTTTCTGTTCATGCTTTCTGGCAGTGTGTACAAATAAATGAAACAAACACTGTCAGTGTGTAAATCTGACGGAACCATGTTGCTGGGGGTCACATCCTCACTAAATACAGAGAGATTAATTGATGCTGATGCGCCCGATCAGTCCCGGAGTCTAATAATAATGAGGAAAAATGGGAAAACTGATCAATGTGATACGATGAGAAACAAAATACTTTAACAGCAGGATGATCTACATGAGCAGCACACATTCACCGCCTTAACTCATTTGCATTTATCATAACTCAGCACCTTAGAGTCAGGTGGGAATTATCTGGTGTGCCGACATGTTTGCAGGTAATTTCTTCTGATTCATTAGAGGAAACAGCATTTTAATCACAAAAAACAGTGACACTGAAAAAAAAAAAACAAGGAAAAAAAAAGAAAAGTCACATTTTGACTTAAGATCAGGACTATTTTGTAAACTACATAGTGTATCAAACATATGGCCATCCAGTAAGCGTACGCTTCTTCCTTTGTTGTTTGCTTCATGCTTGCTGCCAGTACCACTGTGGCTACTGCCGCCATGGTCACTGCAAATGGCCTCCTTTGTCTGGAAATATCTTCATGTACTACTTATGCACAACTGTGTGCGCAAGCAAGGTTGATAAATGAGATCCCAGGAAAAGTGTTGCTGCAATAGTGCTAACTGCAACACCACACAGCCTGAGTAGTACTAATACAGAGCATTAATTAAAACAAGCTTGTATGAAGTGAACTGCTCATCTCAAACTCTGGCAGCACCACTTCTTTTGTTTATGCGAACAAACAAATCCCATATACTGTATTTAAACTACATTATAAAAAGTCGTATCTATTCAAATTTGTTTTTTACAATAAAAAAAGAAATGAGATGTGTGTACATATATACATAGATAGTATATATATACATAGATAATATATATTTTTTTGTCACCAACAGCCGAATCTTGCTAATTAATGCAACGCCATATCCCAGGGATACCACCGAGGAAATGAAACAAAAGAAAAAAACATCCGTGGGCATGGGATGCCCCCCCCCCAGCGCTGTGTCAGTCACTCGCTCGCCCCTCTCTCTCTGCCTGTCTGCAGAAACTGTCCTGTCCTCTCTGTGTCTCTGTCTCATTGTGCTGCTGGAGTTCTGTCCTGCTGCTTTACTCTCTGTCACTGTGACATTGGTTACCCCCCCACCCTGAACCACACACACACACACACACACGCACACACACAGCCTACCGTGTGTGTGAATGCTAATCAATCTCTGAAATTTCCACTGGCCTACTTATGGTTTTATAGCTACTGCTCCATCTGTAAACTCCTCCGGCTCTTCTCCAGCCTTCTCTCATCCCTCTTCATCTTTCTTTTCCTTTGTGTCTTCTCTTCCACATGCTTCCTTTGCTTATCTGTCCTTACCCTTCATCTTCTTTCCTTCCTTTTCCTTGGGTTCTCATCTTTCGAGTTTTTAATCATAATACTTCTATATTCATCGTACTTCTTTTTTTTGTTTGTGATTCTCTTTGTGCGTTTCTCCTTCTGGCCAACACCTCATTCATTCCTATTTCCCTTTTTTCCACCATTTGCTCTCTCCATTCTCATACTGTCCTTTCATTTCTTATTTACCACAGTCTCCCCTCCCCTTATCTTTTCTTATTTCTCCACCCCGGTATGTTTTTCTCCCTCTCATTTTTTTTGCTCACTATTCTCTCCTCTGTGAATTTGCATTCACACACAGGCAGAGGACGACATCATCTTCCAGCTTTCTCAGGCACTCATTTCCTCCCTCATGCCCGTAGCACACAGATGTAATCACTCAGTGGACAGGAGGCAGATGAGAATATGGCGAGCTTGTGGAGGTTAGAGGAACTCTGAAAGCGTCTGTGGGGGTTTAGGTGGAGTGAGTAAAGGACAAGTAAGAGGATGTTGGAGTAACGCGCTGGGTTTGATTCTGTATTGTATTTTGTTTTTTATGTTTTTGTTTTTTCTTCCTGCTGTGAGTAGGAACTGATAGTCACATCCCATCATCTCTTCTAGTCTCCAAAGGCCCAGAGATACTGCCACATGGGAATATAGCAGCATATGGAGGATGGCTGCATGCAATGAAGTAAAGAACAGAGGAAGCAACGGATTTTTAAAAAAGAGGCAACAAGACAGAGATATAAAAAAAAGATGGGGAGGAGGAGAAATCAGCTGCAGGATTCCCACTCGAAACAAACAACTGACAGAATAGCAATGGAAAAAAAGTTCATATATCCTATACATTTAGAAAAAAAGCAGAGCTATGAGATGAGCTCATTAGGGATATGCAGTGAAGGAGGAGAAGAGCGGAAATGAGGATACACTTTGGATAACAGATTAAATCAAATGGAATCAGCTGCGATGGAGTCTGTGTGCAGAGGAAATGTTCCTATTTTAGTGTAGTGACATGGCTTCTGTTGAAGTCCTGAAGCAGCCCAGTTCCATCATGTTAGTCCTCATGTTCCAAAAGCAGCTGTACTGCGATGGAAGCGCAGGAAGAGTGAGGTGCTTTTTTTCTCTGGCCGCACTCATTTGGCTCAACTAAAATCTTTCCCTCCCAGCTGTTCTGGGGTCTGCTGCTTCCACTGCTGACACCCAGCTCTACCACTCCCCCCAAAATAATCTTCACCTCTTTATTGTCTTCATTAAAAAATAAAGTCCTGGTTTATTTTCAATTTTCTAAAGTCAAACACGAATGTTACTGATGGATACTAAATCCCCCCATTTCACAACTTTCATTGATAGGTCTGCCATCTCTCTCCCCTCAGGTAAAGAATCTGGGGGTCATACGTGATACAGTTTGCTCTGCTGTGCATCTCATATTTACAACATAACCGGGTCAGCTTATTCTGATCTTCATAACATCAACCAGATACCACCTCTGTCACATCGCTTCCATTCTGTTACACAGTCTCATCAACTCTCAATTCAACTACAGCAACTCACTTCTGTTGGGTCTCTGTATGTTGTTGTTGTTATTATCATCAATAACAATAATAATAATAATAATAATAATAATAATGATGATGATGATGATGACGATGATGATGATGATGATAATATAATCATTAGTAGTAGTCGTATTTTTTAATTGGCCATTTGTTTTGTTTGAGTCAGCTTCCAAACATCTCTAACCCTCTCTTTGTTAAGGCTTTTTTCAACCAACCAGGACTAATAGCCAGATTAAAAAGTGAGAAGTCCTTGAGCAATAATAAGGCTTGAACTTAGTTACCTGGCTTGGTTACCTTGGTTACCATGAAGTGTAGCTCTGCTCTGTCTTATTTCTTTATAAAGATTTTGGAACATAAAATTGCTGTGTAACATCACTTTTGTCACAGTTTTAATTGAATCCAGAATGAAAACAGATGCATAAAACTGTTTTAGGATCTTGAAAATGAAGCACATTTTCACAATATTTTGTTATGCATTAATGTTTTGCAAAATTCAGAGTCTGAGGCCCTTATGATTATTGCATGTGTGCTCACTCATTCTGTTGTTAAACAGAAGAGGCCCCTGGATGGAGCCTTGGGGAACTTCAGATTTAACTCTTTCTATTCATGTATGTTTTGAACCAGTATAAGAGCGGTGCCAGGGAGGCCCACCCAGTACTCCATTTGTTAGAACAATGATGGTCAGCTGTATCAGATGCATTGCTGAGATCCAGACATATTTCCACCCTCTATATTCAAACTTATGTCATCAATCACTTTGGTCAGAGCAGACTCAGATCGTTCTGTAGTTGTTCACATGCCCTGTCTAGATGGCCGCTGAGGCTTGATTACAGCTGTTTTCACCAGCTCTGGGAAGACGTCCAAAACTAAAGACACGTTCAAGACCTGTAACACACCTGGTTCCATAGTTTTTGACACCTTTGGGCAGGATGTCCAAACAACAAGAGGAGGAGGTCAGCTGTCATAAGATGTCCTCCAGATTTTTACTGTTAACGGGACAAAACTGTGTTAAGACTGGTTTTCAGTGGAACCAGAATGTTTCCCGAACCTGCTGTTGATGAACCAACTGCTTGTCTGATGTTCTTAAGTTTGTCTGTGGAAAATTAGACAAAGTCATTGCCTGCCTTGTTTGAGTTAAGTTCTGACACAGGAGGGTTTGTTTGCCTGTCAACTGCAGTGAATTCATTCACTCATTTTCTGTTCCACTTAATCCAACTGGGTTGCTGGTGGGCTGTAGCCTATCCCAGCATTTATTAGGCGAGATGCGATGCCCCTGTGATGGACAGGGGTACCAGTCCATCACAGGGCCACATAGAGGGAACGACAACCACTTACACGCACACTCTAGGGAGAATTTAGTGTCCAATTAACCCAGTGGTTCCCAAACTTTTTGTTTTGGGCCCCCCTTTCATCAACAACCATCAAGACCTTCCTCGAGGAACCACTGAATTAACCTCACATGCATGTCTTTGGACAGTGGTAGGAATCCGGAGTACCCGGCGAGAACCCTCGCACACACAGGGAGAACATGCACACTCCACACTGAAAGTTCACCATTTTAAACCCCTCACCAGCCCCCCCGGCAACTCAATTGTATTTTCAGTTTTGCACCATTGTGTAAGAATTTCTGTTGACAGATTTGGGTGAAAAAAAAAAAAAATTAATTAAAAAATATATATATATACATTAGCTAAAGAAGTTGTTTAGTCATCTAGACATTAAAATGCTCTGACTAAGAAGAACTTTAGTGGATACTAAAAACTGAATATAAAAGAAGACAACAACAAAAAACACCCTCCGGCTCATTTGGGAGGAAACAAACATCAACAAGGCATTTTCTCATTTTGAAAGACACTGAGGAAAAAAACAACAAAAAACAGCTGAGATTTTAACATCTTCCTGTGAGGGCTGTGGGGAAAGTGTAAGACAGTGATAAACATAATAAAGGACTGAGGATATCACACCGCTCATAATCAAATAAGATGAATAAACAACAATTCTGTTTGATAGAGAAACGTAAAAATAAATGAATAAGTAAAACGCCTGAATGGTGGTAATTTAGACAGGAATATATAATTTTTGGATTTTTAGAGGCTTTAGTTTAGTCAGATCATCAACACTGATTCTATCAGGCATGGTACAAAAACACGGCTACAACACCAAACAGAAAATGTGCGGCTAAGACCTGATTTAAATCAGGTTCCCATTTAAACATGAAATGTCAGCCTGCATTGTGTTTGGCACCATCCAAAACCAGAAAAACGTTTTCAGGGATTGTCTCCTGGTTCAGCTGAGAATAATAGCCACCATCATGTACAAACTTCAGCAAATGTGCGGAGCCTTTGTATTCAGACATTCAGAGAAAAAGTGGATCGACAGCTTTTTGTAAGTATTGACCTTGTAAAATTCCTAACCCATATGTAGTCTCATGTTTTCATCAGAAGTACTGTTAGTGTGAATGAGTCTCAACATACCCAATCATTTAACCTAATCATTCAACATCCAATGCCCCTCGGCGCTGTATACCTCGCCCATCTTATTTTTGTCTTTATCTGGTTATTTGGCTATTCATGTAAATCATATCACAGTGGAGGGAGGTAGATAAAAGTCTGCTGTGTGGGTATGATGAAAAAAAAAAACAATATGCTACAGTATGTATGAGACTGTCATTGTGGATTTTAATGAAAAGTAAAGTTTCCAACTGTGGAGCTGCAGGAGCACGAGCAGCAATATTCACAAAGAGAAGAAGATAATATCTCATAGAGCTGTGTGTGGAGGGACACAGAGGAAAGTAGTGTTTTTTTTTAATTTAAGGAGGAAAACAAAAACTCTGCTCAAGCCCTAAATGAAGCATGATCTCCTCTCCCTCCACCAAACTACCAGAAATGTCCACAGCACTGATTTACCTAACCATAACTGCATGTGCATATGGGCTGCTTGGGTGATATTGTCTGTATTTGCACATTTCTCCATCTCATTGCATTCCCCTCTTTAGTAAGTAGGCAGCGAAGCGGCTGGCACTCTGCTTATTAACATTCCAGTCAATCCTCCATCCAATCTGTGGCCCCGTGGCTGTGATCTGATTCAGAAGCTGGCACACTGGTGTGAGAAGGTAATTAATCACACTCCTTAATGTGCAAGATGTGGTGGATGAGCTCAAGGTGCAAGTTTCCATGTTACACCAACAGATGATTAGATAATTTAAGAGTTTGATGCACTGCTCCACTTTGGGCTGAGGTTTGCACGTATGAAGCAATGTTCTCGACTTTATCATCAAAAGCGCGTTCAGTTTCCACAGAAGACATATTTTATTAACCATACCCATGGTTTTTAATCAGGTTGTGTTTGTTCATAATTGACTTATTAAAGCGAACAGAAGGGAATTATTCATAACTGGGTCTGTTGCAAATATCAGCTCAGTTGTGTGCTTCCAGTGTTTTCTTTCAGCTTAATTATTGATTTTTTGTGGGGGATAATAACTAGGGATCCATTTTTGATTAACACAGTCTGGCTTCTATCATCCACTTCTTCCTGGACGGTTGAGTTTTTTTTTTTTTTACTTTTATGAAATAATATGTCCTTTTACTGAACTCTGTGAACCCTGCCAGGGACAGTTACTCTAGACTGTACAAACTGTGCCGAAGAGTTAATCAGAAAATATGTTGATCCAGGATATCTTTCATTTTGGTCTAATTACAAGGATTGTACAGATTCTGTTAGATTTCTTGACCACAGTTTTATTCCAGCCTCTATCCTCAAACTATTGCTGACTTCTGGCCAATAGCTAGGAGCTGAAACGATTTCATTTATTTCTTGTAAAAGTTTGTTTTAATGCTTCTTCTGCAACCTGCTGTAATGCTTCTGCAGCTTGAATGGTCCTGTGCATGATATGTGCTGCACATATAAAATCTGCCTTGCCTTCCTCTCTGCTGCCACTGAGAAACACTGAGAAAACAATGGACTGCACAGCATTTTACCTTTGAAATACAGCTTGAGGCTCTTCACGAATGATCAAAATAGGTGTAAAAAGTCACCACAAATGGAAAGGAAACATTACTGAGTCCACTTTTACACAATATGAACTGCTGAACTAAAAGCCATGTTATGTTATAATCACTGCCAGCAGCTTTGTGGTGAGCTGCTAACTATGCAGCATATGCAACATATTTTCTTCCCTTTTCCTAAAAAGATTGTGGTGAAAGTGTAGAGAGCACGGGCAGAGATGGAATACGGAAGCTGATGGAATGAATAACTCAATGACAGAATGAGTAAAAATAGGAGTACAGTAATATTTTGTTCTGAAACACCTGAACTTGGTGCAGCACATAGCACTTATAACTCACCAGAACAGCTCAGCGAGCTGTCAGTGGTCGACTCGCAAAGAGTCGAAAAAGGAAACAAGAGCAAAAGTCACACAGAACTGTACAAGTGGATGAAAAGGTGAGGAAAGATTTCAGATCTGCTGTGCTAACGGATGCAGAGTGTCAGAGTGTCACAAGGGAGACAAGAAGGAGGAAACAAGCCGAGGCAGACGGAGGAGGAGAGTTTAAGTCTTTCTGCAACGCTACAGCTCATGTTCCAAAAGGTCTGATAGAGTTTTTTATTTGCTGCAAAAAGAAGAGACTCCAGAAAACTGTTTTCATGATAACCAGTTAATTAGACAGGCAGCCTTGATGTTTTAGTTCTGGCTTTATTATCACATCTGACATTCTTCTCATGTTGGCCATTTATGTTTTTGGTCTAATTCCCCAAATTTATTAGAAGATCGTGCTAAAAGAATGAATATATAAAATTCAGGGCTTAGCATAATCTTTATTTTTTAGTGTTGGAAAAAAACATACTTTAAATGCACCTGCACATTTTTGATCCAGTTCCATTTCCAGTTCAGAGGACAGCTGCCAAACTCAGACATGGGCAACCTTCAGAGGGCTGGATCAGGGATATCTTTTCACCAAACACTTTGATGTTTATGCCAGTTGTTTGTTTGCTCTCTTTTTTTATATTTATTTATCTTTTTGAACCTAACAAACATATTTTCATAGCTCCATATTTGGTCAGTTGGTCTGAGTGGTGCTGGCTTAGAGAACTGCTGATCCAGTTTTCTGAGGAGTTAACCAGCTGGTGAGCCTGCAGCACTTATCCTCCTATAGCTGCACCTAAGGATTCATCCTATCATCCATCACATCTGGGTCCTCTGATGTAACACAGTTTCATCTTATAAAAATCCTCCTCAGATGATGTACATGAATACAAGTCACACAAAGTTGAATGGAAACATAAAGCGGTAGCCATAGTGGCCATCTCCTAACACAGTGGTTCCCAACCTATTTCCCTTGAGGACTCCCTTCATGCAAATTCTAAAAAGCCATAAACCCGGTTTTTCACCCTGTGCTGAAACCGTGCTTGGTTTTATGCTTTCAAAAGTTTGATTCTCATGAATAATGTATTGTGTTTGAGTCATGTCCTTTAATGAAGCCGAAGTTAAATGAGCATATAGGCTTACTTTTTGTCTTAAAATAGGGACAATGTGTAGAAATCAATCACAATAGCTCTAAATATTCAAAGCTCATGTGTTCTTTGTGGGACCCCCTTGTAATAAATGCAAAATGGCTGTCTGAAGGATGCTTATTGATAAATTCATGTTTAAATGTTGTAAGGGATGGAGGGTAGCCAGTGGGGCAGATCAATGCAACGCTGGATATTCAGGGTTATTTTGCAGCTTTCTAGTGTCATTGTTCATTATGTTGTCTCACTGTAGCCTCATCATAGCCCTCTGGTGCCAATGTTTTTCTCAGAATAAAAAAGACATAAAGGTAAAAAAAAAAAAAGCCTTTCTAAATTAAAAGGCAGTGTTGAAATGTTGCTTTGTTATAAATCGACAAAGAGACCACAGAATAACCCTTTCTAGCTTTAAAATGTCTTTTATCAGGGAAAGTTTGCTTGACCGTGCTGTATTTGAATAAACCACCCACATGAACTGTTGAGTGCTTTGCACTGGGCAGCTAAATATCACACCTATGCGCAAAGCAAATTTCAAGGTCAGGGAACGACTAAAAGACTGTTTGCTAATTCAACACCTACGGACATGAAGCATGCGTGTTTACCTACATCTGAAATATTCATTCAGAATAAATATTCACAAGATGTGACTTAGAACATCACGAAGTTCATGAGAATCATCATTTGTTTTCGATTTATTCTCTGCTGACTTAGTTAATGTTCATAATAATTTCTGTCAGTTTCACAAATGGTAAACAAATGAAAGATGCAAATATTGGGTCCACTGGCCTTATGGGTTCCTGTTTTTGAAGGAGGGGGCCATGTTGCTTTCATTCCAGTGTGGCCCATGTGTGTTAACGTTTCTCAGACTGTGAAGATATGGACAGGTTTGATCTTTAAAGTGGAACTGAACCCTGTGGACTTCCAGTGCTCATCACAATTCTAGTGGCACGAAGAAATGCATTGAATATGTATGCCTGAGTTGCTGATGTTGCACCGAAACCTGCAGAAATATCAGTCAGTTATGCTGTTGAACATCAGTGGGCTGATATAGATTATGTTTCTGCAGGCAGGTGCACTGCACATCCGTGGTTTTGCAGCTTAATATTTGATTCTGGGATTCTAAAATCTAAATGCTCTATCTGATACTTGGCATCTGCAATTATTACGGGACAAGCATGTACTCCTATTTGTTTTTGTTTTAAAGACCTCTGTGACTATAACAAGAAGTCCTTTAGTTTCAGGATAGGACTTACATACAGCTCAACATCACTGGAGCAGCGTGGGATAATTTGAACAAAGAACACAACAAGGCAGCCAACATCTGAGGGGAAGCCTCAGTGTGTCCTTCAAGATGCCTGAAAAAAGGTTCCTGTTGTCATTGTATGATTCATGGAAAACAGGTAATAAAGCTTTTTATTTATGGACAGAAAACAACGTATTGGCAACTGCTTCAGATTAATTGATGGTTTAACAACCAATCCATCTTTTCTTTGATCTGCATCTGATCTTTTGTTGCATCTTATTTCAATACTGTTTATTCATTTATTCCCTTGTTTCATAAATATTTTCCAAACCTGAATCATGACAAATGCACACTTTCTGAGATGGTTTGATTTATTAATAAAGCCTGTTCAAGGAGAAAAACAGCACTTCTTTGTCATAGTTTGTCACTGGCTTTTCACTTCCAAAAAATGAATAAGCAACATGGAAAACAACGCTCTGCAGCATGATTGAAAACAAAATCCTCTTATTATTTGATGGTATTAAAGTATCCTCACTGATTCCTGTGAAAACAAAACTCTTTTCTGAGGGTTTGGGTCTCAGAAACTCCAGCTTTATGTTCCCGCAGCTGCAAACCGAGGCTTTGTCTCTCTTTTGATTAAGCCGATCGCTGCCATAAAATGGAAGTACAACAACAAGATGCATGTCTGAGTCAATGACAAACCTCAATCTTAAAGACATCTCATTACACACACACACACACATAAAACATCTTCGCATCCATTTCTGTGTTCAGACTTTGAGTATTCTGTCCAATGCCAGGCAGATAGTTGGAATTCAGTGGGAGCAATTCTTATCTAAAAGAGATTGAAAACATGCGGATAGACAGCTTGGCCAGGGTAGAAAACATTTTAGATTGTCATAAGTCATGTGGAAAGACATGCACAAGGTGCCAAAAGGTCTTCTTAATCTTTACCGAGAGATTTGCACAATAAAAACCAATAAAATCAAAATGATTTGACATGGTGCTTCTGTAGAAATAAGTGCAGGACATTTCTACAAACAATACAAATTAAGCTCCTTAAACTCCCTCATGAAGACACTGAATTTCTCTCAAACAAACTGTACAGAAACTGTGATGTTCACAGTGGATTCAGGGAGAAATGACATCTCCACTCCAGTGTGTTTCATGGGATTCTATGGGCATCCCTCTGAGAGAAAACCCTTGCATCAGATCCTGTTTGCAAGCAGCTGCTTTCTGCAACTCGACATGAAGTCCAGACACTGTCAGTCTGTCAGACTTAGATGATTTTGAACTGCAACAATCCTCTGAGATCATCAGGCTCGGTGCAACATCCGCTGGCTATTCAATCTGCTAAATGTACAACCTTGCCTTTCCAATATTCTCTCATGCTAGTTGTAGCAATGAGCAGAGCCAGCACACATGTGATGAACCCAAACTCATGGATAGATTTGTCTATTTGATTCTCTTTGCTTTTATCTTTTCCCTGATGTGCAGCAACTTTTTACTTCGCTGTTGCCCATTATCTATTTTGATGGTTCGCTGTGCAGCTCAGTGGGAAGAGCACAGCGGAATTTTTGTCAAGGCTTTTTGCAGGTAGTACTCAGTGGGAAAATTCTAAGAGGAGTCGGTTTGATGGGAAACAATTGTTCACAAATCTCCCACTCAGCCAATGCCCACGTATGATAATTGATTAAATCCCACCACCTGAACTGCTCCACCATTCCTCTGCAGACTCTACACAAATAACCCCACACTAGTAGCCCGATGGAAAACATACGTTTACTATGTGTATAAAGTGATGTAATACTATTAGGGCATTTGATTCTAACTTAATGGTTTACCTGAATTGCCAGGGTGTTAATCAGGAGGCGAAAGACCTTGATTATGTGTCTTTTCTCAGCCTAATATTTGTGCCAAATGACTGAGAGTCGGGCATTTTTTCTTAAGATGTGCACTGCATGGAAACTGAAAAACCCCGGAAAGTTAAAAGCCTCTTCTGTAGATGAGAATATTCTAGGAGGACTGATAATGCTCGCTTAGCAAATAAAAGGAGGGAGGAAGAGGATGAGAGTTGTGAAGCTGCTACACTATTTAATATTCAGAAATCCACTGAAATGGATTTGGCTGCCCCCCTCAAGGCTCACTGGCTGCTCGTACACTCCAGCTGCTGGGACTCCCACTCCTCTACCTCGAGGTGCATTTTCACTCTTGGCCTGTAGGGGGCAATTTAGTTGCACATCACCACTGGCTGTACAGGGACTTACTTTATTGTGTGTGTGTGTGTGTGTGTGTGTGTTGCTGCATGTGCCATGGTGACACAGTTCCGCTCTCAGTTCAGAATCAGTTTGGTTTAAGTTGCTTTCCTGCAAAATGCAGATGCTGAACAGCATTTGGCAAGAGGCGGCTGACACATCCAGCCAAACACAAAATAATTAAAGATGAATGGTTTTTCATCAACACATTAATTGCTGCCTCCATTTACATTTGGGAGTGACGGTTAATTTAGCAGTCTGTGTGCATGAGTAAGTCTTTTTTCCTCTCTCTCTTTTCAGTGCATCCATGTAGTTAGGATTAACGTTGGTGGTTTTATTTAGTCTTAATTGAAAGGCCCACGAAAGAGCAAGTGCTCTATATCCTAATCACACATATTTAACCTGATGAAATAGAATTGTGAGTGTGTGTGTGTGTGTGTGTTAAGTTGGGGATGTGTTTGCTTTGATGAAAAATAAATTTGGTCGGGAATTACTGTAAGGCAGTGCATCATCTCAATAGTAACGGGAGCACAGCTGCAGGAACAAAGAAGCCATGATGAAATGTAAGCAGTCAAAGAGATTTTACCATCATGTTGCTGCTTCTCGCTGGGAAGCCTTCGGATTTTCCCCCCAGCATGCCTATGTGTGGTAAAGACAACCTAACAGAATTATGTATACACTTTACCTAGAAAATAACCCCTCAGCGCAGGACCTTGAATGTGCTAAGATATGTTAATCAAGATGTTTTGCTCCCACATGCAGGGCGAATTAGCTACCCCCGACAGAGTGCTGATAAGTAAAAATGGAGTGAAATGATTTTGTGCTGGTTTGAGCAAAGTTATCACTTAAACATGATATTCTCCGCCTCAGTTTTCACCTTGGAATCGTGGAAGTAGTTCAGTAAAGTTGCTTAGCTCACAAACCTGAGGTTTTTAGGACAATAAGAAGAGCAGCGAGCTGCTTATTTGGTGATAAATGATTTGTCACAATTACTCATCAGCAAGCGAGGAAACGGCAGCTGCAGCTAAGAGTGATCCGCTGCTGTTTGGTGAGTTTACTAACCCACACAGATGCTTAAAATGAATTAGTTTAGATTTGATCTCTATCTCCTAACAAATGAATAACCCGTTTAGGAGCAAACATCTGTTCATCTACAACTTCAGTTTTCTGCAACATACATTGATTAGAATTAATTCAGATGAAAA
>JBBDHI010000008.1:8296940-8310418 GCA_037177115.1 Craterocephalus stercusmuscarum
TGAAACCAAACTGTGACTTCATGCTATTGCTAATTAAACTTATTAATAGCTGTGAAATAACAGCATGTTTTTCCAAGAACTTTTTTTTTTCTCTCTCTCTCTCTCTCTGTTTGTTCCTGCAGATGTTTAATCAAAGCTCATAATTACTTACCAGCTTTGAACAAGTCTGTACACTACATTGAGGGAAACCGGAACCCATTAAGAACACTCCAACTAATTACTGCTAGCATGCATGCTGACAGATTTATATATACTGTTTTTGTAAACACGCTGTCACTTACGCCTGGATTCTGTTCGACATAGAAGAGAATTTGTCATTATTTCATGTAGTTTGAGTGAATTGTAGGGGAGTAGGCCATTTATTTCCCAACAGGATGTCAAGGGTTGGGCGGTATAAAGGTACAGTATTAAGGTATACCGTCGGGTCTTAAAAATAGCCACGGTATCAGTTCCAATTCTGTTAGTAAATAAATAAATAAATGAATGAATAAATAAGAATATGTAATGCATTATATAGGACATATGGATTAAATATTACGCATCATGTAATGCCTTGTGTGGCTAAATTGTCTGTTTTATTTCAGTTGTATGATATGTATTACTTTTGGATTTTATGAACGCGACGTTCAGCGCAGAGAGGAGAAAAAGAGAGAGAGGGAGAGCTGGTTCGTCGCACAAGTGACCTGGGGCCTCATTTATAAACTGTGCATATGAGCATTTCTCCTGCAAAGTATGGGATTTATCAACTTGTACTTGTGCGTAGAAAAATGTGTAAATTTAAGCACAACATTTTCCATGTGTAAGCACAAAACTTAGTGGTAGAACAGGGAAGCGGCGTCATTTCTTCAGGTTGTACAGCATCTGTCAGTCATTCTTTAGTCAAAATAATAAAGATTCAGTTAGTAATCTCAGAAAAAATAAACAGATATGGAGATGAAATGTTTTTAATCTTACTAAAGGAACGAGTAACAAGTGAGAGCTCAGTGGGCCTATTATTGATCAGACATATATTTAAAGCTGTGCGCACCGCTGGTCATTAGACGATCATTAGACGTGATTTCTGATCAGATGCAGCAGGAGATCCTGTCAGGGTTTATGCTGATCTGGGATCTGTGTTATAAAGTTAGATTAGTTACTATTCCATGAAGTGGTTTTAGTCCGCTACGTGAGACAGGGTCCCTGTCCATCACAGAGTTGTGGTACATAATTGATGCCTGATGCATCTTTTCACTGGATCGAAACATGCTTTTCAGTCTAGAACTACAGCAGAGCTGCTATGATGCTGAGAATGATGGTGGAATTTGTGTGCAAGTTATGCCAAGTCAGCTGTCCTCCATAAACATGTAAAGCCAGCCGAACTTCATGATAAAAATACACAGGAGGAGGAAGTTCTGCGCGTTTTAACGGTGCTGCGCGTTTTAAAAGATTTACATTTTTATTAATCTTATTTCCTTAAACGGGCTGACAAAGCATTTTCTTTGTTTTTTTTTAATGACAAAGATCTTCTCTTGATCCCGAACTAGTTAGCGCTCTCATTTCTCTCTGCAGCGTTTTTTATGGTGCGTTATTTTCATATTTCTTTTACTGACATCTTTAGCAGAAATTCCTTCTTTCTTTCTCTCCACCACTCCGAGGAGAAACGAGAGCAATTTCCGCGTGACTTCTGAAGGGAAGTGACTCTATATGTGGTTAAATGAGGGCGTTTCTGCATGCAAATGACCATGCTCGGGTACGAGCATGGCGATTTAGAACAGGAGGGATTTATCATCAGAAAGTACTTAGAGCTGTGCGCACGCACGTTTGATAAATCCGGATCTTTTTGTACCTAGGCACATTCTAAATTTTAGTCCTACGCACAAATTTAGCATGGTCGATAATAGAGGCCCCTGGCCTTTGGTCATCCAGCGCAACAGAAATCTAGGCAAGTGAACAATAGTTGTTGCCATTTTTCTGACTTGTGTAGCCTATTTTTAAGTTAAAGTTTTGTAAACAGTAAACAATAAACAATGGACAGCGAGTCAGGCAGGAGTCCATGATCTTTCTTGTTTTGCACTTTACTCTGTCCACAGCTCAGGGGTGGCGGCCGATTTATCCACAGAATGTAGCTGCTGAATTTGTGGCCGAAGCAGATTGTTTTGTTTCCTTTATGTCATGTTGTATCATACATGTCATGTTGTGGACACGTACCACCCCACTTCATCACGTAAATTACCGGGTCAACCCGGATCTGGCATTCCCATCGCATGGCGATCGGAGCCGAGCCGTTTAAAGGCGATTTTAACCCGGGTCACTTGCCGAGTCGCCTGACATGGGTTGACGCGGGTCGGTGAGCCTTAACCACTGCCACCAAAAATCGATTGTACGCAGGTTTAAACGGGTTTTTTGGCCAGTGGAAAAGGGGTATAAAGGAGCCATCTCTGAAACGTGCCCCTTCACTGCTGCGAGGACACACAGACTGTTTTTATTTAGACCGTTTAACTCGCAATAATTGTTATAGTATGGATGTTTATTCAGCTGTATGAATTAAAAACGTGACCGGCAGGTTTTCAGTTTAACAGATTTTTTTTAAAGGAAATAATATTGAGCTTAAATGATCCTCCCATGCTTAACTTCTTAAATAAATATTGCACAAAACTGCACTCTTTTAGCATGATTATAGGCCCGAAGAAAGTATTCTCAGATAAAACGATTTACAAACAGCAACAAGAAAACACATCTGGACCGGCTCTTACTGTTTTAATAAGGCAGTGTGCTGCAAATCTGAAATTAAAGAAAAGTCTGTCCCCATTTTCAAACAGATGTAACAAAATGGTATTAACAAACTGAACAGGTCCTCTGATATGTTTTGCGCTTGTTGAAATAGTTTTTACTGCAATGAGTTGTACAGCAGCTGAATTAAGCTCAGTGTGGCTCTGCATGCGCATTATCCCACATGTGCTGTTGTGGCGTGGTTCTGCAGAAAGAAACCTCTGTCTCTTTAAAGGAGACCCAGGTCACGGTATTAACGTATACCAGGGTCTAATGTGGAGGAGCTATGACGCTGTGAAAACATGGATACTAGCCAACCCTAATGTCATAACAGACCAGTTCAGCGAGGTGCTACATGTCTTGGATGTGCGTAAAATCTGTATTTTGAGCTAATTCTTTAAATAAATCATGTGAGGGCCTAATGAAGAAAAAGATTATATCATTGGTTTAATATTTGTGGTGATTTATAAAAGGCCCATCTTGTTATGAAGACGTCTACTCCTTAACCAGACGTTGCCAAATGAACCATCCCCCGCTAGCAAAGCGAAGTGGCTAACTAATTATGTTGCATCACAGATGTCGGCTGGGTCCAATTTCAGACTGCAACTTAGTTTTTGGCTCAGTTACGGCTCTCTGCAGTCCAGACATGAACACAATCATTGCTAACAGAGCAGAGGGGTCAGAACCATTTAACAATCTAAATGCAGTTTAAGGCTTGGAATTACCAATAATGATTTATTTATTTCTTTATTTTGTTCTTACCCTTTTTTCCACTCTGCTTCTTTAAAATAGATTTTATGTTAGAGCTTTAAGATTTTATAACCCTCTTAATCATGACCCTGCATCAGTCTCAAAGGGATGATAGAACCTCACTGCAACAACAGTAAATAAAAAATGAAAGGCTTTTGTTTTTCAGAACAAAAACAGAGTCGACAGCTGTATTTTTCAGGGTAAAAAGGGCATCGTCATTCGAGTTATTTAAAAATGTATACATGATAATAAACTATCATCTGTTACAATAAAACCAAGTTGACAGGAAGTAGCAGTGAGTGTGGCACAGTCAGAAAGATTTTAAAGCATGAATCAAACATTTTTATTTCTTTAGGAAGAGTGTCTGTTTGACATCTCCAAAAATAAAATCCAAGAAAAGTGGTAGTATTAAATGTGTCCCACCTCACGTCTACCGCATCCTCCATCACTGTCATGTCTGTCTTGCATTTGGCTGATGGGTTGATGGCGAGCTCGGCAGGGGGGATCACAAAGCTCTTACTCAGTGGAAGCCACATCCCTTCACCCAAGGTGTATGTGAATCTGTTAAAAGACAAAAAAGTTACAGCTGGACACTTGTACGGCTGTGTTGTAAACATACATTCTTAGTTATTGTTTTTTTTTTTTCTTTCAGATTTTTGGTTGAGAGTCATCAGAGTATTTCGTGTTGACTGGAAGTGACCTCATCAGTCCCATAAAGAATCACACAGTGCAAGGCCAAACCAGCTAAACTTAGAGATGCTTAACATCTATTTTTCTTTTATTAGTTCTTTTTATACGGTCTTTTCCACCTATTGTTTGGTTTGGTTAAAATTAGGAGATGAAAATACCTTTTTAAGTTCAGGACAAAAGTCAAAGTTAATATGACCTGATATAGCATCAGTACCTTTTACCTGGGAATCACCATACTGTACCTGTAGTCTGTACAAACCAAAAATAGCACTCTTACATCTAGCGTTTGGGATGTGTAAATTTATTTGGCCTCATTCTGTCTAAAGCTAAAAAAAAGCCTTGCAGATGAGAATTGGAAAAAAAAATCAAAATTTATTTATCTTAAACAATCATCCCTTCTGTCTCTTAGTTTAGCCTAATTCAGGATTTGGCAACTGTAGTGAGCAGTCAAATCTCAGAAAAATGATGAATGTTACTTCCAAAGGTTATAGCTCACACTTTACCGCCTACTTTTCAAAGTTTTGACATCAACCCCCCAAAACAAAGCATTTCAGTAGCCTTTATGAGATCAATGGGCTTATCTTCTTAAACTTTAAAAGTCAAAAGTTTCCTCTCATCCATGGGAAAAGAATTACCGCATTTTAGCAAAATGGCTACACTTCATAGATAAATATCTTCACTGGATAACGTTAACTTTCAGCAAAGTTCTCCTTTATGCATAAGTCTTTCTAGAGTAGAAGGACACTGCCTGATTATGGATACAAAGCATACCAAATAAAGAATCCTAACCCAAAAAAAGGAAGAAAAAAGACCAATACAAGTTTCCCCGAGGACACAACATGGCAAAGAATCTGTAAACAACAGATGTCTTTTAAACATTTTTAATTTGTGCTGCAATGAATCTCATCAATCTTTAAACAGTCTGCAGATGAAACGTATCACTGGGAAGTTTAAGTTAAACGGTGCACGCAGATTAACATCAAACGCATTATTAGCGCTGATGAATAATGCATGAATACTGATGATGCAAAAGACGGGAACTTGTTGATCAAACAGTTAACAACCATTTTTTATGCAGGCTAAACATATTTCCTCATTTTAAATTGTTCAATTTGCATTTAATACAATGCTAACTTAGCATATGAAAAGGGCAGTGAATTGTGAGGGCTGCATGCACTGCCAGTCACTAAAAGAGCGGCGTGATTAAAACCACTATAGAAACAGAAGATCCAGTTATATCAACCTAATTACTCCTTTTGTTTCAAAGTCAATTTCAAGTGGAAGCAAATGTTGTCTTTCTTTTTAAATTAGAACATTTCAGTTCTAGTCAGTTATCATGAGATGGAAGCCTATTAAAAGGTTATATTTTCATATCTCATCTCCGGAAGAAGTTGCCACTTCTCTATTCACCAGCTCTAGTGGGAATGTGTGCAGCACTACTGATATTCCCTGTGATGCAGTATGACGTATACAGGTGACCACAGGACAAATTAGCAGCCACTTAACGAGCACTGTTTTATAATCGACAACGGGGGACCTGAGCACTGCTAAAAGACTCATTTGGTTCGCCCTGTGAGAAGTGGAGGTGGAAAAACTAAGCGTTCCCCTGAGGAAACAGTTGTTGCGAAGAAAACATGTTTGCAATCCTCTGAGAAACTTCCTGCAGCTAATACCATGCTGGTAGCAAATGTTGTGTGTCTGAAAGCTGACTCTCAGCATTTATCTCTCTACCCCTGTTTGCTTTGCTTTAGTTCTCCTCCTGTAAGAATGTAAATATTAATAGTAATACATCTCCTTAAGCTAAAAAAATGAGTCCTAAGTTGCTCTCAGACAGATTTCTGAATTCCAGGTCTTCTTCAAATATATGTAGCGTACATTCATTTCACAAAGTTAGCTGGAAAGCGGACGGTTAAATTAGGATGGATGGCGAGTTGAGAGCGTTCTGAGAATAACATTATGAAACTTTCAGCTGTGCAGAGGAGGAGAAGGCTTATTCTAGAGAACACACCAAGAGGGATGGCAATTTTTAAACTATTTACAGGAGATAAAGTGTGATGCCAGCCGCCCCTGTTTGTTCCCAGCTCTGCCCCGACAGCCACAAGAGAAGTCTGCATGAACTGTAGGACTTTCTTTTGTATTGCAAGGAAATAATCGCATTGGCCACGGTTACATGATGTTTTTTAATTCGGAATTAAAATTTTATCCTTTGGGTTTACATGGAAATGTTAATTCTGACTAAAGGTTTACATGAAAAACACTTTTTTAAATTCCGCTTTAAATCCAGGGGTTGGGAAGGGCTGTGATTGGTTGGATGGCAGAAGTGACGTACCAAATGTACGTACATCTAACCTAAGTTAAAAACCGCTTCCTTTCTTTTCATCAACAACATGAGAAAACGTTGTAATAAGAACCGTTTTGGCTTGATGTGGATTCTAGTTATGAAACAGCAGCTAGCCGCTAGCATTCTACGTCACTTTCACCTGAGCAGACTCGCTTTGCTTCAGACGGGATGCAATGTGTATGGTCCCCATGGCGACAGGACGAGAGAACGAGCATGCTCAGAACGACAGGAATGAACTTAGAACAGAATTAAGGTTTACATGATAGAAGATTTGGAATTAGAAATGTAATAAACCAGCCACTTAATTCAGAATTAAGTTTAATTTGAAATTAACATTTGCATGAGGAATTAAGTGTTTACATGCTAATTTTTCATCTGTTTAAACCAGAATTGACGTTAATTCCAAATTAAAGAGGAATTAAAAGTCTCATGTAAACGTGGCCAGTGTTTCCTTTTAGCCGCTGTACTGCATTCGAAACCATTAGACTCTTAATGAGGACAGTACCTCTGAAACTGATCTCATGAATCAGTTCTACAGATGTAATTTAATCCTTTGCATGACTGGTATGGTATTATAAACATGGAAATAATGCATAAATCTGCCCTCATCAGACAAGGTTAGTTTTTGTACAACAGTGTACACTGTAAGCTGATAAACTTAATAGTCCTCCTTAAGAAGCACCTGCCTACACACAAAGGAGTTACAGAAAGTAAATCTGTTTAACATCTATACATGACTTTCTTAGTCCCATTTTGCTCTCTTCCAATTCACAATGCTAATACAGAGATTCAAACAGGCAGCAACATCTTTGTGGGAATTTTTGTTGTAAAACAAATAGTAATATTACAGGAATAAATTCATATTAATGATCCTACAGATTATATACTGTAGGAGCACACAACATTCAGGAGAGGTCAAAGGACGGCTCAGCGCATGCACCTCTGAGCTCTGGATAAATTCAGAGGTGCATGCGGCT
Source organism: Craterocephalus stercusmuscarum (assembly GCA_037177115.1). Classification (NCBI taxonomy): domain Eukaryota; kingdom Metazoa; phylum Chordata; class Actinopteri; order Atheriniformes; family Atherinidae; genus Craterocephalus; species Craterocephalus stercusmuscarum. The sequence goes on from JBBDHI010000008.1 coordinate 8,304,447, forward strand.
TTTCTTTTAAAAGCCCTTGAGTTCATTATTTGCTGCCTACAATCCTCTAAAACTCATAATTAGTTCATCATATCATAACTTATGTGACTGCTACACCAAATGAAAATGTATTACAGCTGGATTAAACACAGTTTCATGAGTTCCTCGTACCTGAAAATGCGATCAGAAGGTTGTTCTCCCATCACAAGATCAAAACCGCGCTGGAAGATGGTGTAAGGCCAGGGACTTGCATGTAGAAAGAATAGATCAGAGGAAAGACAAAAAAAAGAGGAGAGAATAAAACTGAGTGTTAGAATCAAAGCCAGAGAGGTGTTAAATATTTCAGACTACCCATCCTTCTAATCCAAAACCATCCAAAATCACAAGCCGTGTTTCAGTGTCTACCCACCTTCCTTCCCGCCCTCCAAAGCTCCACAAATCACAAACAACATTTCAGTGTAGCTTTGTGTAAACATGCATAATGAAAAATGCATTTTGCTGCAGCTGACATGCAATGTGACTTTGGCTGATATGTATTTACCAGGGGAGGGGATGAGAAGGGATGACAGGATGAGACAGAATGGGAGAAAGATGCAAAGAAAGAGGAACAGACAGAAGGTGATGGAAAGAGCCGGCGCCGCTTGAAAAGCAAAAAAAAAGGGGACAAAGAGTGGGAGCCTGAGCGAGAGTAATGTCATGGGAATGAGACGAGTGCCAAGAGGCAGAAGTGAGAGAGGGAGAATGATAGAGATTAATGGGGAGTGGCAGCTCTGGGACTAAATAGTCTGCAAAGTGAGAGTGCAGGAGGGGGGTTGACAGGGGCCCCGTGTCATTCTGAGCAAACTCCTTCACTACTGTAAGCAAAAAGAACATTGGGAAGAGGGTAGCGGCGTCCACGCCACAGGCTGCAGTCATTAAACATTTAAATCACCCAAGGGTGCCCACTCTGTTACACTGTGACAGGCACACAGGGAGAGAGGAGCAGGAGAATAAGATAAAGCCTCACACACAAATATTCACATGTGTAATAAAACAGAGCAACAGCCACAATTCCAACGTGCAGTCGGAACAACAAGCACATGTTCAACGTGTCGCGAGCTGATGTGGGAACAGGTGAAGAATCTAGCCACTCAGGCCGTCACCATGTTCACCCACGCTGAGAGGTTTTAAGTGGTGGAAGAACGCAGTGGCAATCTATAACACATAATAAAGCCCTAACCTATCTTAAAAGGTATCCTGTGGAGTTTTAAGCCTCAGGCAGTTCTATAAAGCCTCTCTGTTACAAGTAGCTCCTGTCCTTGTGAGACAAAACAAGTCCCTTCCATGTCACTGCATGTGTGCAGTAAGGAGCTTTTTAGCACAAATCACCATGATATTAACTGCATTTTTCATGAAAAGTTAAGTGTGTACAGTCACTGCAGGTAATTTGTTAATTAATAATTCATTTTTTTCTGCTTGACATTTTACTTCTCGGGACTGTGAATATTCTCCGAGTAGTTAGTTAATACTATGGCAGAAGTTGGGGCTGAATCTCAAGGACTTTTGAAGTGAGGAGGTTTGGACCCAATTAAATGTTTATATGACTGCTTGGGAAGACGTCAGCAACAGGATGTTTCAAGGCCCAAATATATCAAGACAGCACTTCGGATCATAATTAAAGAAGTGAACTTAGGTCCAATGTCTAAATTTGAACAGATCTAAAAGCTAAATAAAAGACCTTCAAATGTACTTCTGTTACAAATTACTCATGAGAGGAAGATGTACGTTTTAAAAACAAGCCATGGGCAGAAAACTTTAAATCAGAGAAAGATGTTTTTTCAATCATGAGTTTCTGGAATTCCATTTGGAAAATATAAGTTCAGTACTTAGCCTTTGCCATGTTGGTGTTTTTTTTATTATTTTATATTGGTGGTGAGGGGGTAAGTGGAGTGAAAGTGTATTAAGGGATAACAAGAGCGGTAATGTACATTTTACATTTAAACACATTGGTAATATGCATAGTACATTCCTGTTGCAAATCCTTTTTTTCATTAAAAAAACTGTTGTTTAAACTTTCTAAAGGAGATAATTCTGAGTGTTCAAGATATTTACAGATGCAGCTACTTAAGATTTGCATCTTCATTCAGACACCAGTCAGTTTGTGGAGGATGGGCTCATACGTGGAGCAGCGGGTTATTCTAAATACTGTAATTCACATGTAATTAATGTAAATAACTACTAACTTGTGTAAATACTGATTGACAGTAAGCCTGCAGTATCATTTGCTTCCAAACAGTAACTTTTATAGGCAACATCTATTATAATTCATATAAATTAAATCCTAATTTTGTTTCGAGGAGAAGGATGATTCTCTAGTTGTTCTACCGTTTCCCTTTGGCATCATGATGAGGAATCACAAGCCATCACAGGTCAATTATCATGACTTACCCCTGATTGGGCCCCCACTCACTGCGGATGCAGAGATGCTTGTGAACAGGGTCCTTCATGTAACCGTCTAAGCAAAGACATTCTCCTGCAAACAGAAAAACAAGTGATTCAATCATGTTTACTTAGGACTGGATCTTTTCCAGGTCACCACAAATTCCCTTCGCTCCTCTCTCTTGCTTTAACTATATGAGCAATTCAACATATGACCGTCTTATGAAAGCTTTCAACACTTAAGGTATAATATAGAAAAAGGTTCACAAATGTCCAAAGGCAGTAAAGGAAAATCAGTGTTCACCACTGTCCAACATGCTAGTAGCTGGCTGTAAAGGATAGTGACTGTTTGTTTCCTTCTCTCACTTTGCACATCCCCTAACTTTCAGTTGTCTGGGCAACACCATCCTGCATGTGACTGATGTTGTTCCGTTTTACTCTTTTGTGCCACACAGATATATCCATCTCACATGATGTTTCATTTGACCCGTTTTTACATTACTGGCCTTTAAAAAAGTGCTTTGCATCTTAGATGGAGGTTCTCCTGTGCTGAGCGGTTGTGGATCAATGGTGCGTGTCTCTATGTAAAGGTCTTCTCTGCGCTTCACTACATACCTTCACCTCATGTTTGCATGTTTTGTCCTTGTGGTGAACCGGTGTTTTTGGGTATGAAACAGAGGTTGATTTGTTTGGTACAATGATTTGGACATTCATTGTACGGTGCTTCAATTCAGTCTGTAATCTGTAGCCAGAGACAAAGAATCTGCAGAAAACTAGCTTGGACTACAGCAACATGTTTTGCTGCCAAGGACAAACATCCCAGACGACAGCTCTGCAAAGAGAATCATGAAGACAAGGTTTGCTTTTCTCTTTCCTGTGCTCACCATAAAGCTGCTTCCATTCTTATTATCACCAGATGTTGCTGTGAGACAGTGAGTCAAGTTTAAGGCTATAAGTGAAAAAGCATCCCATTAAGCCTAAATGTTACTTTGTAGTATCTTTTAAAGGTACAGTGTGCAACTTATTTGGCTTTTTATTAGCAAAATTCAATTATTGCTTTCATAAATATGGATTTCACCACAGTCACACTCAAATGAAAGCCTCGTAGCTTAGAATGAGTTATTTATTAATACACAGGTGGCAGGGGATAAAGCGAAGGCTCCCATGTTGCAGTGCCATCTTTGAATACAGAAGCCAAAAGGGGACAAACTTGTTAGCCCTACAGTATGTGTTCTAGCAGTGAATCCCTGTGTGGTGTCAGGCGAGGAGGAAGAACAAGCAAAGATAACCCTGGATCATTCAAGATGTTCTTTTCCATTGAAATGGACGAGCATTCATTCTCTTTTCCCCACAGCAGGGAGGAAAAATAACCAAGAAAAGAAAAAAGAAACAACTGGGAGAAAATGAGTCTACATTGTTGTAGCGTTTACCAGATGGAGGCACTTCATGAGGGAGATGTTCTGCAAAACTGACGCAGTGGTTGCAGCTTTCTGCTGGTCAGGTCAGTTCATTCAATCTAACGTAGAAGTTTATTTTTGGGTTGTGTTGGAAACACGGCAGGCTATTCCAGAAGCCGCTTTATCCTTCTGTTAAAGTTGGATAATTTCCTGTTAATTGCTCTATATTATTACAGAGATGGCTGATTTGTGAGTTAGTTTACAGAGAAAATGCTCTGTTGCAACAGTTTTTATTTGATGTAAGTCTTTACCGGTCCACTGCCCCTGCTTTGACTGCTTCTACTTCGGCCCTCTCCCTCTTTCTCCCCCTCTTTCTCCCCCTCTCACACATTGACATTAGCTATCAGCAGTAGCTTGGTACCAAATACATGAAACAGAACTAGAAAAGCAGTCAGCGAGCGCAGACCTCCACCAAGCTCCATTGACTGCAATGTTAACGAAAATTTCAAAGTGATCCAGAATCCGTTATCTTCACCAAAATCAAACTGATTGTTCCTTGCATCATTCCCAAGCTATCCTGAAAGTCTCATCGAAATCCGTCCATAACTTTTTGAGTTATGTTGTACACTGACAGACAGACAAACAGACAGACAAACAAATAAATGGCGGCTAAAACAGAACCTCCTTGGCGGAGGTAATTATGTCTCTTGTACCTCAACACCTGGCAGGACACTGGACCTTCTGCAAGATGCTGACAGTTTCATATTTATGACTCTCCACGACTTCGGTAGAGGTAATAACGCTCTTAAACGGCGAAGCGCCAGAGGGCACTGCTCGGTCGTTTGCATTCAATTAGCGCACCGCTAGATGGGAGTAATTACTACACACTGGGGGTTTAAGCTTTTTACATTTCTGTCTGGCTCTAACTGAATGCTACTTTTATAACTAAAGCATCATCTGACAAAATGTCAGTATTTGTGCCTGTGGGTTGAGGGAGCATAAATAATATTTAAAAGTCTTTTAATGTGCTCCACCAGGGGGCTACAGATGTAAATTAGCCTAAGGCTAATGCATTGAAAACACGTGTTTGAAATTGTACATGGTCCCAAAAAAATTAAATGATGCATAAAACAAACAAACATCCATAGTGATTATTTTCCAGACTAGTTCAAGAAAGCGAGTCATTTCTGTGAATGATCATACAAATATTACTACATTTAAGGAGCTTTAAAGGTGATGAATCCTCTGTTCTGTGATGTGATATGTAGCCAAGAAAAAATGGTTGGGTCTGTAACGGTTCAGAACCTTCTTAAAAGGCTGTCCAAAGCGCTCTGTATGTGTGTTTGGTGAATAACACATTGTTTTGCAGTTTTTGGCGTCGTTTCTGAGCTTATCTGGCAACCTCATTAAGAAATGCACGTAAAACATCGACGCCATCTGTCATCGCTGTGAACTAAACTCGGTGATGGGCTGGCTGCCATTGCCTTCACTGCTTTCACTGCTAATATCATTAGCCATGGCGTATTCGGCGATCCAGCCTTATATGTTCATGCCAAATCGGAGGAGGAGGCGGAAGAAGTTTGCAAGGAAAGCATGACTGGGGTTCGCCATTTTATCCGCCTTCAAGTGGCAGCAGAGAAGAGGTGCGAACACATTTCGAAGGGGGCGCATGTGAAACGGGGTGAGTGGTTTGTGTCTGTGCGGGGGGCGGTGGAAATTCAAAAAAGGGGAAATACCGGACACAGAAATGATGATGTTGCCTGGCACTTCGTGTGAATTCTCAACAGAACGGAGACTCTGAACCATCATCACAAAAATGAAAACTATGATTTTGATTCTCTATCACCTTTAACCATTGTTGCTTCCATCCATCACCATTTTTTTAAATAAATAAAAATGGAAAATACACTTTAATCCTGCAGTGTACCACGTACATGTAGCCTAATCGTCATAGTTCCTGAAACACAAAACAATAAGTAGGTCAAGGTTTCAATAAAAGCTTTAACCACTTACAATTCATATTCAAGTCAAGTTTCAGTAATTGATCCAAAAGTTTCCAGCAACTCAAGAGGATTAGAAGTAAAGAGCGTTCTCCCACATTAATCGGACCGGTTTTAAAGGGTAAATACTATAACATGCCTAAATAGAATGTGATGAGCTCAAACAATACTCTGATTA
>JBBDHI010000008.1:8338850-8350958 GCA_037177115.1 Craterocephalus stercusmuscarum
TAACCCTTTGAACCCAAAGCCTGCTTTGCTCGACAGTGTATATCTTAGGAACCATATGGTGTGTTTAAATATTTTTGATTTGGTATTTAAAGGAACACTTTGAAATTTGACAAAATGGGTAAAGTTCAGTATATTTTACACACAAAAAATGCGGCCTTCAGGGATGTAAAGTTAAGGGTTCAGACAGGAGCCAAACAGCTTGTAAACATAATACAGTGTCTCCTCCACTTTTCTAATGCTGGTGCTAATACTGGTGGCTCAATGGCACCTAAACAGAGCGGATCTGTTGTAGCAGATCTATCTTTAATGCAGTACTGCCTTGATGAATAGACTGTACAAGGCCCCCTGAAGATGTATAAGATAATACCGTGGTCTATAATTATTTTAACATTATTCTCGACATTAATGGCTTTCAGGGTCACTCGAAGTATCTCTCTTGAAGCAAAGCAATGGCAGTAAAATAATGTAGTCTAGTCTTCAGCTTTATCATCCTGTATGGTCAACAATTAATTAAGACTTAATTATATTCCACTCAGCTATAAAATCCATGGAATACCTGAAGGGATCCGTAGGCATGAGCCCATTCCTCTCACTCACCTTCTCCCGTCTGGCAACTTTGGTACTTTAACTCTTAGGTCCCCTGAAAATATGCTGACAGGTAGTTGTGAAGATAGGCACGGGGGCATCCTCATCAAAAAGAGAGTGAATATGCCTAACCTCTCTCACACACATAGAACGTTTCCACTGAGGATAGCTATACCTCTGTGTGCATATTTTATGACAAGGATGAAAACTGTCGACTGGAAACCCCAAACAGCAGCAACTCAAAACTGCATGAAGCAGGCCTAATTGCCTGCTTAGGCAAACTCATTCCTATGCAGCTGGCTTTGGAGAATACTAATTTGTACCTGGAAGCAGTGAAATTTCAAAAGGGGTGTTGGTATGTGTGTGTATAGATGTGTGTGTTAAGCGCCTTGGGATGCAAAACCTTGTATTTTCAAACACCAAGCTGATACTGTACTACTGACACAACATTATAATGAACGCATACAATTTTTTCCCCCTCTCCATTACTCTCTCCCTGTATATTCTGTGTTCATGCAGTCACAGTAAAAAACAAACAAACAAACAAACAAATGTAACAAAATGAATTACTGTAGGCAGAATTGTTTTCTTTGTCAGTTCATGGAACTGTAGAGTGAGTAGACTGGCTAGTTCAGAGACAACACAGCAGACAGAGGGTTTGTCCAAACTCACAAACATGCTGTTGAAAAAGAGACATAAAGTGACACTAACAAGAGAGCCTATATTTGAAGTAAACAACAAAGATAAAAGCCTCTAGATCTCTCAACAAACCCTTTTCAAGCTGCAGCCTGACTAGAAAAGACTCAATCTTTAGCATTATTTGAAAAAAGTGTTTATAGGAAACATCTCAGAACATTTTCTGTAATAATTGCCAGCCTCAGTGAGACTATATTTCAATAGTAAAAAAAACTTTTTTCATCATGAAGGAAAATGTAAACATTTACTGTACCATATTTTCTGGATTATAAGTCGCTCTGTCCTGTATGTCCAGTCAGTCAAAAAAGTACCATGAAGAGGTAAAAACCATAAAATTGTTGCACTGGACCATAAGTTTCATTTAATTAGAAATTAATTTAACAATCCAAGTCTATGAACACAAAGAGCACACACAGAATAATAGACTGAATATTTGCCAGGTATCTAACGCACCACATTAAGGCAGCATTAAACAACAGAACCAGAGCATAATATCGGTTTCATGCCACAGTTTCTTTTATTCACCTGTCCGAGCCAGCTGATCTGAACCAGCTGATGCTCATGTTGCTATGAGGACACCTGTAACAGTGGACTGAACAGGGTGTGCAGCCATCTTAACTGTGGTTCCAAACCACAGGGAGGCACGGATGTTCAGTTCAAAGGGAATTGAGCACAGTGGAGGAATAACTGCAATGTTCCCCATGATGCATTGTACTCCCTCACTGGCGGACAAGCAGAGGAAGTGGAAGAGGAAGAGGAAGATGATGATGCCCCTGTTCATATATTATCTTTCTAAGTTATGTGACCTGCACAACAACGCCACAATAACTTATTTGATATAAAAAATAAAGTTATAAATTATTACAAACAAATGGTATGCTAGCAAGCTAAAATTCCAATGTTTTGCTAGTAGCTCGTTGCCATGTGACTTTGCTAAACTTATGACGAATGTTAGCTGTAAGGGTGAAGTCCTTTTTACATAATGTGATGTTACAATAAGTGCATTACTATTAAAAAAAGTCATGTATATTCTGGGAACGCAGTTTTATCTTGTAACGCAATTAATGTTTTATTTTGGTGAAGACCAGGAAGAGAGGAATGCGCAGATGATGTGTTCCAAATGGAGGAACTTATGCGACGTAGGGTGTTCCCTGAGTAGGGAGCAGGGAGTTTAAAGTATGCTGTGAAGTGGAACGCAGCTCTCGTGTAACAGCAGTTCAACTTTCCAAACTACGTGTGCATATTACCATAACGAAACGGCACACACAACAGGCTGGATAGCTGTCTGCTACGCTAATGTAGCACATTAGCTGTATATCAACACAACAGCATGTAGAACATACCTGGGAGGCTGAATGCTCCGAGTAAGCACAGCCAGAAAGTCCGACAAGCTAGTTAGCCATAAGCTAGTTCACCAAACCGGGCCATTTCTCAATGTACATCTCACATTCCACAAATATGCCGATCATTCCCCTTCACTGAATTCTTCATTTGCGCTACACGAGCGGTTCGTAGTTACTATCAGTCTACAGCTCCCTCTGGTGGCTACAGACGGTAACGCTCACTTCTTGGTTCAAGTCTGTCAGTATTTATTTTTTAAAACATTTAAAATTATACATTTCTGAGTCTCACCTCGCGTTCAATTTCAAAACGTTCATTGTTAAATCATTAATTTAATTCTCAGCTCCCATGGAAATAAATGGTGGAATGTTCAAATCCTTCAAAAACTTTAACTTCTTTCAATGCTAGATTCTTCAGCATACGTTCAGCTGAAAACAGCATTCAAACTTTAAAATACTCACGAGAATTTAAGCTATAAAACAACCACTCAACTTTGTGATATATTTCAAGGTTTCAGAGATATCGGATTTCGAAAACCATTAGTCTCACACTTCGCTGTCCCACTCTAGCAGCGCGCTAAAGGCCTTTACACACCGGACCGATGTAAATAAACGGCACGAAATTGTGAATAATTTGGAGGTGAAAAACCAGCGTCTTTGTCTATACACACCAAGTCCGATGCAAAATTGCGAATAAATTATGAATATTCCAGAACTTGGGAGGTAAGCACCAACGGAAGCCACTATCAATACAAGTGTTTAACTGCGGCTAGCAGGCTAGGGTACAAATAGTATGGTAATCAAAACGTTTGATCATACCATCTTTATCTTACTGGCAATGGTTCACCACACATTGTCCTTGAATTCGTTGTCGCGGTAATTTTTTTCTCACTTGTTAAATAAGCAAGAGTTCTGTGAACAAAGAATATACGTAAGGCGCTTGGCCATTATTTACTTTAAATGAACTAGTAACAAACTGTCAACAACTGTCAAACTGTCACTGAAGGTGCAGCTCACGGCCATTTCCGTTGACACTGTTAATCGTTACACCTTCTCTGACTGGTTTGTGTGTTTCCGTCGGATGCGAATGTCAAGAAAATCGAACTCACTCCGAAAAAATAAATGTTGCAAAATCGCTAGACGGATTTTTGTCACTATATGAAGGTTCCCATTGACTTTACATTGATTACATTTTTAAAGTACTGTGCAAATTATATGGACAAAATATTCGGAGTAGGTGTGTAAAGGCCTTGACCTTCAAACCTTTACCCCCACCCCGAACAAATTCTCATAACTCCCTCAGATTTCATTGTACAGACATGAATTACACATCAAAACAGAGAAAATCTTGTCAGCCTCAAATTAATAATGAAATGTAGGAGCTGGGACTTACGGATTTTGTACATTGCTCCAGGCAAGGGGGACAGCACTTTTCCTCCCCATAGACTTCCATTCCGACTGTGGACCAAAAAAACTCTCAAATCCTAAAAGTTCATTGTGTTTAACCTGCCACCATTTCATTTCTGTTCACACCAGTACAAAATAAATAATATCTCTGTCTTCCTGAAAGCCTTGTGACAGATTATTTTCATATCTCTTTTGGCTTTCTCATAGCGGAGAGGAGTTCGTAGGGTTTGTGGAGGGAAATGGAGCAGACTGTTCCTGGTCAGTTAACCGTCAGTTAGAAATCAAAGTGAGGTGCTGTTGTCATAGCGATGTTTATGTAGCAGTTAGCTGACCTTTGCCCTGATTCCTCCATTGCTGCATATCTAAATCATGGACCTGTCTCCTGGTTTGTCATCATCATGAAAGGAAATGAAAAATGAATTTGAGCACACTATGGATCATAAGATTAGTGTAATAACTCTTAAATTCTATTTTCGAGTATGTCCATGATGAAAGTGTAATTTTTTTTTGTTGTTTTTTTTTGCAGTGAATAGTGCAGGCGAACAGACTATACGTCAACATGTGAACAATTTATCAGCCACTGATATCAGGATATGTCATCTGTCAATCACTCGTCTAAGACAAACGGGGAATCTTTGAATATTTTTTTTTTTGATAAGCAGTCTTGTGAGTTTTGAGAGTTATTATCTATTGTGCAGCTGCAAGAGAGTAAATGTGGGACACGTTTGGGTGGGTGAGATTGTGAGATATTGTGTGCGTGCGTAAGAGTTGTAGTGGCACTCAGCTAGCTTAGCGTGAGCAATGCTGGAAGAGGACCAAGGAGGTCTCAGTCAAGCCAAACTACTTTGTCCCGCCTGCCTTCGGGTGCCGGGATACGAGCCGCCTGGCTGAATTCCTGCACTTCGACAAAAGCGGGCTGTCGTTGAGATCCCGGGTGTGTGCAAGGCATTTCACAGCACAGAGATCCCAGTGGTCCATAACATAGCCTAGCCACACACAGCCTTCTGGCTGTACTGTTGGTATTTTACACACCACAGTGCACTGTGTTTAACTGGTTCATTTAAATGTCTTTAACCATACAGTCATAAAACAGCTGTCACAGCTATCTTCAGAGCATTTTCTTCAACGTGACACTATTCCAGCACCTTTTAACACCAGCTGAGCTTTAAATACTTCTACTATTGATTTTACCTATAACTGCTTTAGCAAGCACATTTGAAGCTTTTTCAGCTACTCTTAAATTTTGTGCATTTCAGTTAAATCGTTTCAGCCTTTTTAAACCCTTTTCAGCGTCTTTTCAAACTGTTTTCAACAATCATTCAGCATTTCAGTCCACTTATTCAGCATTTTGAAATTCATAATGCTGTTACGCAGTAACAGCTTTTTCTGTTATTGCGTGAAAAAGTGTGACTTAAAGTCCGAAAAATAAGGTACATCAGTCAGAGCAATAGACAAAAACTAAAAAAACACATGGTTAAATTGGTGGGAAAACATTTTAAATAAAATCCACACATTTGGTTGCATGAATCTTCCACTGATCATGAAACATTTTCCTACAAAATGTGTGGTTCTGTATGAGTTTGACATTGAGGCACAGTGCATTTTCAAACACAAACCTGTGCAATAACAGCTGCTTATGCAATAACTTCTGTTGCTATCCAGAAGACAGCAAATAGAGGTTTCATGTTGAACTTTTCGAACTGAATTCATGCACTGTTACCGGTGTTTCCTTAGTACAGATAAATATATTGATTATGTGTGTAGAAACTACAGGAATTTGGCCAATTGTAGAGATTTTGGCTATATGGCAATATCTGCACTTACTCCAATAAGCATGGAGCAGGAGATGCTTCTTGCTAAGAATAGCGGTGCAACATCTGTCTTATGGCCGTGACAGAGAAGTGATGAAAATGACTTCCAATGCATGCGGAAGCAGTGTGGAAGCACCGCGCTGCAGCTTTGCAGCAAATTACAGCAACTCAATTCACCACGCAGCGTTTCTGAAATCGCACAGGAGTGCTGTGGTGCACACTTCTCTAAAATATCAGCTTCTATATTTTTCCTGCTTTGAAATTGGAAATATATTTGTCATGAAACTGTCTATTATCTTTTAGCCACAAGTGTTTTGGGATCTGATTTCAACAGCCAGGAGAGAGGAAGGAAAAAAGTTAGACAGCATCCTGTGGCCGGTGCAACAGCAGCAGAAGTAACTCAACTACTTTGGCTTTAACTTCTAAAAAGTCGTTTTAACTTTATAATAAACTGTGTAGATTGTCATGACAGTAAGCAAATAGTGTTTCCCTTCATAAACTCTGCGAGATACTCGTCCTCTAAACCTCTTTGATCTTTTCCAAAATGTCGGGAATCTAAAAACAGAGCAGTTGCAGTCAGAAAGACCTGCCATATGTAGGGATTTCTATTCTTTACATTAACTGGTTGGGAAAAAAATACAAGATCCATTCAATTTTTTTTTTTTTATTAAAATTTTTAAAAATAAGTTTTGTACAATAAATGTTCAGAAAATGGCATTTTATACTTTTTGATGTGTTTGTTCTGCTGTGAGGTATTTTGACATAAACCTATTAAAAAAAGGATATATCACAATACATATAATAACTTTTGGGCCTTGTACATACCTGTCAAGTGTTGGATTTTTTAAATAAGGGAAATTTTCCCACACGCGTTTCAAACTGTCCCACCTCCAGACATTTGAATCAACTGCCAGCACAAATATTACATATATATATAGAGAGAGAACCATTAAGCTTTGTTTTTCAACTTGTTTTTATTTTATTTCCAACACTTGTTTTTATGATGTAAATCACTTTGAAGTGCTTCTTGTATTAAAGGTGCAATAGAAATAATTGAATTGATTTGATCTGATAGCCACTACACATGGACAGCAGCAGATATCCTTACCCTCATTAAAATAAGGCTACATACATGCCCATCCTTAAATCTCAGTGCCTCAGACTGGCCTTGATGGCACACTGACTCATTATGCTGAGAACTCTGGGCTACCGTTGTCCTGCAGCATCCCTGTGAAGAACTGTGAAACTGCACTTTATTATTTTGTGTTCCAGCCCAGAGCATTACATGACAGCTGCACTGTGCTTTGCAGCACTGCACCACATGCCAGCAACTGGATATCAACGCCGTCCTGTTTTGAAACCAAACAGAACATTACAGGAGGAAAATCCTGATGATCTCTCGCTCTTTGCTTTCTTACTTTAAGAGTCGACATTGAACTGACTTTTACTCGCTTGAGATGCTGGATTAGTCTTCATTACAGGATGCCAAAGTGTGAAAGCCTGACAAAGTTCAGGAGAGTGACTTTAAATTTCAAGTAAAAAAAAAAACATTTCAAATTAATTACTGTAGAATCATTGGCTTGATTCACCCCTCCGGATAAAAAAAACGAAGGCTCTAAGCAGACATATATTTCTCCAGTCTTGAGAAATATCAGGTATTATATCAAATACTGAACCCAAGATATCAAATGGAACTTCACAAGTGAGTGGGCGATGTTACTTTTAATTTGTCCTTGTCTCTAATGTAATTTATACGGCTGTTAATAGCAGAATGAGCTCATTTATATTACAAGATAGTATAGAGCATTTGTTTTAATTTGTATGGGTGTTTTTCCCCTACATTATTTTTGTGAGGACCCCTGCCCTGCTGTATTAAGATGAATTAGAGGGTTTTTCTTGACACAATAAAATCAACTTTAAAACCTTTTTTCCTTTATCATTTTTGTATAAAGCTTTACAAACTGGCAAACTAAAACGTCACGCTGTCTGCCATTTACAAAAACTTCTATGTGGGGATTTGTAGGCTTAGGAACTCTTATTATTCTAAGACTTTATTTTGGAAACAGTGATGAGTGCATTTGGGGCCATTTACCTTCTCACTGTTTCTCATTAACAAAAAGGCTCAACTTGAATTCAAGATGCTGTTTAAGTTTAGAAAAGCAACAGTTAACGCAGGTTACTACAGCATTCAATACGTTTTTTTAAAACAAGAAATTAAATGTTCCAAGAGTCATTCTGGGTTTCCAGTAACCATAAATGAATCATGAATATAATGACTGGTAAAATAAATGTATCAAAGCTAAGAATAATGTTCATGCTTGTGTTTCAACTATATAATTCTGAGTTTAAGAGCAAGGGCTGACTTTCTGCATGCCACATACTCTGGAAATGAGCTTATTTTACAGCAGAAGACGGCAGAAACGTTTCCCCTTTCCCAGTATGCACTGCTGAAGAATTGGTTTTAATTGGACTGAAAATACAGCATCTGTGAAGCCAAGTGTGGAGGAAAGTGAATTATGGTCTGAGGTCAACTGAAAATTTCCAAAATGACATTTTGAAAATGTCGCTGCCTCTTATTTCCTCTGTTTATCATTCTGGGCTAATGTCTCTCCAATTCATTGACTGCAACCTCTCTCTTTCTCCATTTCCTGTATTTCTCTATCTTCAGTTATTCAGCATTTAACTACAGCAGGTCAGGGAGACAGAGGTGAACATGAGAAGAAATGGAAGGTTGTGATGATGGCAGCACAAGCTCGAAATGTGGATTACATGAGTGGAAATAAAGAAAAAAGACAAAATGTGATATAGAGATAAAACTTAGTAAAAAGCTGTAAACATTGGTGTAATTACCTGAAGTTTCCATACACACCATATCCACATCAAACTAAATATTTTCAGAATTTGTTCAAATGGCATTAATCTTTAAAGATGGATTTAGAAGCATTTCTGAAACCGGTGTCGGTAAATAAATCCTCATAAAAATACCATTTGAGTATTAAACGTTTCTCATTGGACTGACCCTGAGCTCATCTAGAAAAGGGAAAGTGGGAGGCATTGATGATGAATACATGAGAAGGCTTTTCACATCAGAGTCAACTTGAAAACCCTTTTACCTACAGAATTTTTGTATGAAGCTTTATGAGCTGGTAAAGTAAAACTTAATACTGCCTTCCATCTGTAACATGAACTAAGGGAAAGTGGGAAGTGATGATGGTGCTATGCGGGTGTGCACACATTGCATCACTAAGGTCCTGTTAATGCTGCATGAAATATACAGATCTTAGGTCAGCATATTCTGCCAACCAGTGAGGTTTTCTTTCTTAAAGAGGACTTCCGAAAAACTTTAAGGCAATGTCAAGCTTTATTCTACCCGTATTATAACAGGTATGCTGAAGGAAAAAAAGTACAAGTTTGTGCTAAACTCACCTCCTTGCATTACAAACGTTTCATGCAAAAGAAGAAAAAATGTCACGTTCATCGTTTCCACAGCCACTCGTGCTGAGGAGTACGATGCCATACAAATTTCATCAGCTTTGTCTGTTCTGCCAGCTGACACGTGCCTGGATCAAACTCCATTCAGTAAAACAAAAGACTTAAGAGAAGGAGGTGAAGTGAAAGAAGTGAACAGATGTTCTGAGAGGAAAAAATTAACTTTGGTGGAGAACATACTGCTTAGATGCTGCAAGGGCAGTTTCAGCATTGCTTAAGAAAAGAGTAGTAGGACCATGTGGAGGTCTACAGGGTTTGAGTTGGTTTAAGCATGCAGTCACTGAAACAGTGTTTACAGCCGAAAACAAGGAAATGCCCCAACTACAAGCAGCTAAAACCTAAAATACCAACAAGAATGGGAGAATACTTCAAAAAATACAACAGGCGGTCTCATCTTTTTCCCATACAGTATGTAGGGTGCAGGTCTAGGAAGAAGCAAAGAATTACAGTACTAAATACACCCCTACCGATTTTTTTCTTTTGTTGAACTAAAGATTTGATTTCTTAAATACAAAATTTTGTAAAGAAAAACATTTTCTGAATATTAATTATTATACCAAAAAAGTTAAATTGACCATAAACAATCAACATGTGCTCTACTTTCTCTTAAACATGCAGCTTAAGTGATGTGCTAATCATAACATTCTTTTATCAGCAACCGCATATGCAGTGAAAGGTCAAAGGGTAATGCAGTTTCAATATAAATCCAATGTCAGTTTGTGTTTCAAGATCAATCTAACATGCAGTTCTTTGAAAAAATCAAATGTGTAATTAGAAAAGACTGCGTGTTAGGGTAAATACCAAAGCAGTGTGCTTTTAAACTCATCTTATTCTCACTGTAGTCACAGTGTGTGAAAAAATACTCTATAAGCTGCTCTTACTCTGATTTTCAGCCTATAACTGATGTTTTTACAAGCTGGCATATAATGTAATGAGTTTGAACACAACAGCGCTATGTCCTCACCCTTTACATTAAAAACACCTAAATTCTGTTTTGTTAATGGACGTTAGGAAGGGAAACAGCTTATATCACAGTTGATGGCTCATATTGTTTGGAATGATGGAAAAAGAGACATTATGAGCCCTTTGGACATTGAAAGCACATCTCCTAGCAACAGCAGCTTTTAGTTTTCTGTTAGCAAATTCCATGTACCCACTCAGACACTCAAAACTGAACATTTTCAAGTGTCTGATACATCCATATTTTTAGGCTCAATATACACAGGAAGTGTGAAGAAATACAATTTAGCGTATGCATGAAACAAACTAACAATATTTCCTTTCCTCTTGTGAAAAATCAGTGAGGGAAAGTGACTCACCACGGGTGTTGCTGGAGAGGCGTTTGCGTTGGCTGGTGGAGGTGTTGTGCGGAAGCAGGGTGTTCTGCTGGTGGTTGCTGTCAATGGGGCTCGTGGCAATAATGTTGTCCTTGTATTTGTTCATCAGGGCCAACTTGGTGTTGTCACTTACTGCGGACAGGAAGGTTATATTACAATCACCCGGATTGGAGGCCTTGGCTCTAAAATGAAAAACCCCTATGAAAAATTGTTTTTCATTTTAGCTGAATGTGGAAACTTTTAAAACCCCAATGGAGCACTGTACCATAAAGTGATGCTGGAAAAACACATCCTGCATGTTGGTTACAGCAGTGGAAGTCAAACAGTTCAACAGGGAGGACAGCTGCATGAAATTCAAACTAATTAACAAAATGGACATGTAGACTAGGTGGGGGGGGATTTGAAACCATTATTTATGCAAATATTCAAAGATAACCTTCCCAGGAATAAAAAAAACTGTGTCTGAATATTATTTCTGCAAAACTATCTTTAAAGAAGTAATTTACCTGAGTAATTTAATCATTCAGTCACACAACAAACATTTGTAGCAACATTATTTTAATGTTAGTAGAAACACTTATAGTGTGTAGCAACCAGGTGGCAACCTTTCGATGTTTAAAGGGCACATATCATGCAAAATCCACTTTTTTATGTTTTTGTCTTTTTTTAAGGGTTCAGGAGGGCAGAAAATGTTAGTTTATTCACTTCACACTGCTGCTGCGTATATATCTTATTATTCTTTTTGGGTCATACTTTTCAGTCTGTTTAGTTTTCTCCATTCGCTATTACGTTTTTTTTGTCGATTACATCATTTGCTGCGGTTCCGCTAAATATGGTCATGTTATTTTTGAAAAACATTCTCTGCCGATCATTAGGTTCGGTTTGGAAATCCAACCGAACCTTTTTTTAGAAATCCAAAAATACTACCTATTGCATTATTTTAATACCATAGTTTTACAAACTTGTTTTCTTTTTTCATATGCTGTAGCTACGACCCTAGCCTACTGTTAAAAAAGAAAGCTACAGTTAAGTTAAACGTCCTCCTCATTACGTTCCTGCTATCTGTCACCGGGCAGCCGTTGCCTAGTGACAGGCTCTGCGCTTACTTAGCAGTGAATTATGGGATATAAGAGGGCACGAAGGATACATCTCCAGTATCCTTCGTTTCAGGCCAAACGACGTGCGGGTTTGGAGGGTGGATTCGGAGGCTTCTTCGGAAGCTTTGGAATCGGGACAGTGCTCGGCGCGCTGCTGTGGGGTATGCAGCCTACCAATCCACACTTGGTAGTGCGCTGAATGAGACCCAGCGTTTATAACCAGGAGGGGTGAAAAGTCTGTTCAGATTTAAAGAGACAGCACCAAAACAAGCTGCTCTCATTGGCTGTAAAGAAGCACCTCAGAACAGGGGTTAAGAAGGGGTGTGTGGAGCTATACTAACAACGA
>JBBDHI010000008.1:8441951-8452060 GCA_037177115.1 Craterocephalus stercusmuscarum
GGTCGGCCGTGCAGCGCTTTCCTAACGTATCTGTCATGAATGAATTTACTGCCAGAGCCCTAAAACAACCAAACCCCAACGACAGCCAATCACAGTGTCAGGAAGCACTGCATCATCCATAGAAACAGGGTCAAGCTCTACCCCTTCTCTTAGCTTAAGAGTCTCCCAATTCCTTAGTAAAAGCTCCTCTCTGCAGCTTTGTGAATAGGTTTTAAGACGGAGCGCTTAACTAAAAACTTATAGTGGTCCTCCTTGTGGTGAAATAGGATTCTTTGTGAATACGGGCCCTGGTCTCTTCTTTATTCCTAGGGTAGGTACTAAAACATTTGGAGAGGCATCTTTTAATTTTCATGTTTCTTGCCTGTGGAACAGCCTTTCAGACAACCTGAGGGCAACTAGGAGTGTTGAAATTTGAAAAAGAAAACTTTAGACTTACTTTGAATATCTTTTTAGTATTCAAACTGATGTTTTCATTACATTTTCTTCTCTCTTATAATTTCTAGTCAAATATGGTTTTATTATTCCATGAGTGTTTTTCAAATTCACCTAGTAATACGTTTTTTAACACATTTACGATTTTTCATATTAAGCTGTTTTCTTATTCAACCAATGTCTATCGTCTAATTTTTCCCCTTCCATTTTTCTAGTGTTCAAATTTACCATGTCTTATTTTACTTATTTTATATTAATTTTTCATCTGCATTTTATTTATCTATTTGATTCAGTTTTTTTCATTTTTAATATGCCGGGTTAATATTAGTCCTAGCTAGTTAGAGAATATTAAATTCACAGCCATATTTGCTGTGATGAAAAATAAACACTCAGGACAATAAAAATGTAACCTATTAAATGTGGTGCTAAAACCGTTTCATGACTTTAACTTACTTCTGTTCTGACTATATGGGGCACCCATATGATTTTTATTTGACAGTATGCGCCTGATGACATCACTTCTTCTTGTTGCACTCACAGACATAGTGTTGGCAGCTAATAAAATGAAATCAAATGAATCAAATGAAGAATAGCTTATTAATCCCAGGGGGAAATTCAATATTGTAGTATTTTTTTTAATGAGTGGTAATATGCTACTAAATTGTTTAAAATAGAGTATAATCCACAAGGGTGAATGAATAATCTGGATCTGAATGTGGCAAGAGAAGCTGATTTTATGAAGGAAGTGAAACAGACATCATTGAGCCTCGGTAAGTCAGCCGATAGTTGAGTCTCATCACAAGAAAGACGGACGGGTAACTAAATAATCAATCTCGAAGATTAATGAATCAGTCTTTGATAAATTAAACTTGAATCAATTTAAATCAACTAATCAATTTCTTTAACCCAGTAAACTTTTAAACTCTTGGAGCTAAAAGTAGGCCTGACCCTGATGACCTGAGGGATCTGGTGGGGTCATAAGGAACCAGAAGCTCCTGAATATATTTTGACCCTAAACCATTCAAGTCTTTGTAAACTAACAACAGGATTTTGAAGTTGATTCTTCGACAAACAGGAAGCCAGTGTAAAGATCTGAGGACTGGTGTTATATGATCCACTTTCCTGGCCTTAGTGAGGACTGGAGCAGCAGCATATTGGACTAACTGCAGCTGTTTGATGGACTTTTTAGGGAGACCTGTAGTCTAGTCTACAAAAGAAAAAAACATGGACAAGTCCTGTGGAGATATCAGTCATTTGAACCTCAATTTGTTTTCACTGTTAGTGATAATAGGCTGACTACAAAACTGTCATTCACGTTCACGTTCAAGGTCATTTGCATGCAGAGACTCACAGCATCATACCCAGCATCATGGCAGCATTGCTATCATATACTTCCAGATTGACAAGCGTGTTTCGGTCCGGTGAAAAAACATAGATTATGTAACACAACTCTGTGATGGACAGGGAACCGTCTCATGGTGGACTAATACCACTTCATTGGAATAGTTTTTAATATAACTTTATGATCTCCTGCTGCATCTGATCAGAAATGATCTCAGAGACACATCTGATCATCTGATGACCTCACAGCGAGGACTTTTAAATGTTTAATATCAGATCAATAATGCTTGTCTCTCACCTGTTACTTGTTCCATGATTCCATATAATCATGGAATATAATCCATTCCATATAAATAAAGTTGAGTTGAGACTCTGTGTTTGGAAATACATTCTGATGCCACAGACCATATTAACAATAATGATAATGAACATGTGATAATTAGAAGTCACACACTGACTTTTCCCCCTAATATTTACCAATATTTCTTCTTCATATTTATGACTCTTCCTCTCTTATTGTTATAATATAAAAGGTCACTGAAGTAGTCAGTTTTGGCTTAGTGACTTCTATAAACACTGTGAAGAATAAAATCACACAATTTACTCACAGTAAAGTTCAAGTATTCTTAAGCCCTTCACATACTCCAAACTTTACTTTTGGTTCAAAGGTGGCATGAAAAACAATGTTTCATTTTGGATTGATAATTTCATACTTAAGGCAAAACTTTGTCCATGGTGAAGTACTGTACAGTTTTTTGGGGGTGCAGCATCAATGTCTTTACATACCACAAGCATTGTACAGATTTCGTTTCCTCCTCACCACCTTGACAAGCTGTTCCTTGAAACTATCCTTTCAATCTTGTTGAGGCTTTCACATCAGTGTAAAGGACAAATTTCCATTTCACGCTTTTCTGCATTAACCACAGACACTTAAAATTTCTAACAAAATTGAAAAATAGTACTTGGAAGCCACACAAGGACAAAGTTTTGACCATATGAAGTACTGAGAACAAGTAAAAACTCCCTACCCATGGTTGTGACAAGTTTGTGGCTTTGTAAATCTATTTTTTCTCTACTTTGATTTCAGTTTATTTTACTTATTTTCAAACAAATGTTGGCCATTTTATGGGAAAAGTATTTGAAAGCTTGACTCTATAAAACCTTAAATATTGTGTGATATGAGAGGCATGTATTATGCATTCCGTGAGGGGAACTGTCACAAATACAACAAATAATACTGACAGATAAATTGGCCAAAACACTCACTGCTCCATCTTTACAGCTTGAAGTCTCCCTAGGACACAAAGCTGAAAAAGCTAGCTGTATGACACTTTAAACTTAGACGAGGCTATAGAGGTAGTCTCGTGCTGCTGCACGCAGAGGAAGCTCCTGATCCCTCACCGCAGCCGCAGCTGTGATGCAGAAAGTCTGCAGAGTTTCAGCACCATGGACAGCGGCCACTAAACTGCAAACTTGCTGTGATTAAAGCATAACTTTATGTCCAGTTCACGTGAACCTCGCTTGCTCTAAATTCATTTTACTCTTGTTTCGATAAGCCAGACAACAAAGAGGGAGCATAAAAGGTTACGTCTGAGTCATTTTTAACATAGAGTTACCACAGAGTAACCATAAAATAGCATAAAGATAAAGGCGTGAAAGTTGCTCCAAAGTGAGTAAAGTTTGGTTGCCACCTTGCTAGCGTGTTAACTAGCAAGTTGTTTTCTACACCTGTTAGCTAACTGAACCATGTGCACAAGCTAGAAAAAAATCAACTACAAGCTCAATATGAAAGCGACAGCGTTGTTATTATTGATCCATTATTGTTTTTTATGCCAACACTGAACATATTTACTAGCATATGGATGCTATCAGGCCCATTTTTATCCAATAAAAAGTGCTAGGTTTTGGTGTAATTTCCTGCTGCTTGGCTGATTATCAGCTGAGGAAACGGTTACTGCGCTGGAAAGCACATACTTTTGTTAGTTGTTCTTTTTTGCTATTACATTGTCCATAGCATTAATGAAAACAGTCAAACCATGGGAATGTAGCCAGGCCCGAGCTAATACACAAGTGTTCTGTGCATCATAACGAGTTAGCGGGCTTTAATCCGCTCAATTAAGTTCTAATGGTCCACGCAGGTCTCAGTGTTTCCACAACTCACCTAAGACGAAATAGGGGAGCTCAGTGTTTTCCAGGTCGTCCACCACCACGACGTCTCCAGGAAAATCATTTCTAACGGAGAACAGCAGCTTGGGCTCAGAGGCCGACGGGCTGTGCATGATGCTCAGGTCGTTCTCCCTCAAAAACGGCAGCGCCGACACGGTGACACTCTTCATTTTGCATTCCGTGTCCTGGCTCTGGTCCTCGTCGCCGTTAAGACACCGGACATGAGCCGTGAGGAAGGACAGAAGGACCGAAACAAGCCCCAGCAGCCGCAGCAGCGGTCTCGCCTCCATGTTGACGCTCGCCATCTCCGTCGCTCCTTTTTCCTCTCCCCTCCTCGCTGTTTCTCTGACTGGCTGCTTAAGTCTCCCAGTTCGGTGGATGAGAGAGAAGCTGAGTGATTGTGCGGGAGTGCGATACACCGGCGGGCTCTCGCAGTGTCAGAAACAAACGCCTCTTGTTTCCGTTGTATGATCAGTCACATGGTTTTTATAGATACACCGCTGGACATTGACTGTGTGGCTGCGTTTTAATGCCTTTGACCCCTTTACTGTAATTGATCGATAAACTGTCTAAATAGCTCTGTAATGGCTCAGCAAAGATTACTAACAGCTAATGCTCCCACAGTATCCATTAACAAAGCATCATTTTTAATTTAATGTCGTATCTGCTTTCATATTCAAAATTGCACATCATCTCCAAGGGACAGCTCTGAGGTTATTGCTAGCCTGACTTCTTGATTGGTTAAATGCTAAACTGGGTGGATGAATAATTTCATAATTAATGGTGCAGATGCACTGACTGGCAATGCTGATTGTGCCCCCTCAGTGTTTGTAATGTCCCATACTGTAGGTAGGGAACAGTGTCACTGGAAGACTGACTGTGCGCAAACACAGCTACATCCTTCCATCTAGTAGTTGCTTTTCACTAATTTCAGACTAAAGCATCAATGTTCACTCCATTTGATACAGTACAAGATTTTAATTAGACCATTTTCTGCAAAAGAAATTGGTGTCCCATTTTGCTAAATACAAGTTCAGCTGCCCCCCAGTATGGTTGTTGTCTGATTCGCCTCTATGCATCATAGTATATTTTAAAAAGGAGATGGGTCAGGCCTGCAGGCAGGTAGTAAGTACATGTATCGAACCCACATGTAGGGAGTCGCACTTCACAAGAAAAGACATCACCCTGATAGTAACATAGAGTATGTATGTTCCTAAATCTTTTTACAATGATGCTGAATATATTCACTGCAGATTTTGAAATACCAAAGTCATATGCAACCATATGCTGAGAAAGACATTTATGGAATGTATTGGTCAATAAATTAGAAGAAATTGTTTGACATGGTGAGTTTAGCTATTCTAAAACCCTGTCAGACTGAAATCTTTCACTGACAGACCAACACCAACTCTACAAGTCACATCAACCAAAACCAAAGCCAGCGAAGTTTGCCATGACAACTGGACATAAACACTATAAACACAAAACATAAAGATCTTCATTTTCCCTTCATTTCCTCAATTGATCTGCTAATATAACTATGAACATGTTCATACTATGTCAATATGGTATATAGTATACCTATGGAACAAAATAGAAATATAAATGTGAAATGAAATTTACATTAAGCAATAATTTGGCATACAAGAGTTAAAATCAGACCAAATAATTCTTTTGTAATGACAGCTTTAGCCCAGCAGCAGGAAATAAAAATGACACGGTAACATCGCCTGTCTTCATGATGTGCTATCTTCATCTTTTGAGAATTAAATTATGGAAATGAAGGGAGACTGAAAGTAGAAATAAACATCAACACTCTCAACTGCTCTGTGAACCACCAGCATATAGACAGTATCATCCATCAACACCATGTTTTACTTTGAAAAGAAAATCTTCCAACAATGCCACAGACAACATCCACAAACTCAATTTAACAGCACTCAGAATAAGATTTATGGAGATCTTTCTGACTCTTAATCCTTCGACTGTTTTGTTGAGCACACAATTGCATTTTGGATTTGAATGTAAAGCCGTAAGTAAAGAAGATTGTGTTTTCTGTGTCACCACTGTCCATCCATTTAATATTTAAGCAGCTCTGCGGCCTCCCATTAACTGCCATTTCTCCCAGTGTTTTTCTGTTTCTACAGAAACTACGTACAAATCCAAAACAGGGCAGAATCGGGATTGAAGTTTCAAATAAGATGCAGAGACGAGGAACAGGCTCAGCCTCTTACAGTGAACTCTTCAAAACTAAGCAGTGATTAAATTTGCCGGTGCATTCATTATTTATGAAAGGCTGATCGTTCCCCAAGAAGCTGGTGGAAGGACTGTAATCATTATTTTAAAACTGTCCAGTGTTTCTTTGGGTTTCTTTCTTTTCTAGTTTCCGCTTTGGCTGCTTAAATGGGACAGAAATACAACATGTAAGCAAATTTTAGGGCAGAATAAAATGTTATGGTACATGCTGGGAACCTTTTAAGGCTGGAAGAGTTTCACACTGTGATGTGTCAGTATGAGATTTAGGATTATTTTTTGTAAGGTGCAGAGCTGGCAGTATGCAGTACTTTTCTGTCAATAGTCCAGGAAAGGGTGGAGTGTTGTTCTCATGACAGGCTAAGCTTTTGTCCTAAATGACTTCTCCTTACATTCCTTTTACTTTTATACTTTAAGTAGTTTTGAAAACCAGTACTTTTACATTTCTAAGTAAAAAAAGCTTGAGTTAATGTTTTAACTTCTACTAAAGTCTTGGGGGATAATTATGTTTTCCTGTCTTGTTTAGTTTCACAAATTAATCTTGTTTTGTTTACATATTTAAATACTCAACAAAGTATTTATTCTTCTATCTGGGAAATATGTGGATACTTTTCACCCATTTGTCCTGGAGCCTGACAATTTGATGTATCAATCATAAGTTGTCAATTGCTGGAACATTAATGACTACTGGCAAACTATTAAAAAGCTGCCCACTTGAACTTGATTTCATATTGCAGTTTTTATTAGCCAGATATTTTCCTTTTCTTTTTCCTTTTCTTTGCCATGGTCTGGCCTGTTGATGGGGGCAAGAAGTATTTCATAATTCTCTTGAGTGTCTCTTAACCTTACAGCTTGAATTCATTTCTGTCAAGCTGTATGAGGAAATGTTTGGTCAGGTATAAATGTAAAAAAATATCCTAAGCCTATAAAAGCATCTTTGCTGTCCTGACCTCAGTGGGGAGTTCATTCTGCTTTTAGCACTGGCAAAGATGATCTAAGTGGGGTCCAAAGAGTAATGGAACGTCCAGAAAATAACACGGGAACACACAGCATCAGACCTGAGGGTGACGATTGCTGGTTTGTGGCTATGTTGTTATCTGGACTTATGTCCTTTTTTAACTTATTGTTTAGTTTTTTTCCTAAATTTAATCATTTTGAAATTCTTAAAGCATATACTCCAGATGAAGGAAGCAATTAGTCCTGTGAACTATGAGGTGATGGGGATTGTGGAATTTCAGGTCCGTTCATACCATCCTCTTCCGCTTATCCGGGGTCGGGTCACGGGGGCAGCCTAGCAGCCTAGCAGGGAAGCCCAGACTTCCCTCTTCCCGGCAACATCAGCAGCTCATCCGGGGGGATCCCAAGGCGCTCCCAGGCCAGCTGAGAGATATAATCCCTCCAGCGGGTCCTGGGCCTACCCCGAGGCCTCCTACCAGTGGGACGTGCTCAGAATACCTCCCGAGGGAGGATCCAGGAGGCATCCTGACCAGATGCCCGAGCCACCTCATCTGGCTCCTCTGGATGCGGAGGAGCAGCGGCTCTACTCCGAGCCTCTCCCGGATGACTAAGCTCCTCACCCTATCTCTAAGGGAGAGCCTAGCCATAAACTCATTTTGGCCGGTTGTACTGCTTGAAGCTGCGCTCCGCTTAGCCTGCTGATACCTGTCAGGTCATTTCAGGGTCATTTGCATTAATGTAGCACATTTAGATTTCATATATGCACGATATATTCTCTACTGCTTCCTTTGAGTTTGAATTTAATTGAAAAAAATATTTAAAACCAATAAATAAATCCTGTTTACAGGTCTCATCTCACCACATATTCCTTGATTCTTGGAACTGACAATGAGGTGTTATTTAAGCTTAGTCTCATCATTTGACCCAAAACATATTTTCTGCATCTTCTGTTATTTGATAGAATGGGTCAGAAGAGACTACCGAAAATAACCATACTTGGATGTATAGTGGCTGTCTTCACTTATACTAAAATCATTTTGTTTATCTCTCTGTGTTGTTTAAGCTAATGTGAATGTCCCAAGATAGTCATTGAAGCTCACTTCCTGTTAAAGGGCTTCCACTACGTAGACTTTAATGTGATCTCTTATCAACTTTAAAAACATGTTTATTGCCAACCTTCTTTTATTTGTTTGTTTTACTTACGCAAAACCCTTATCCAGTCGTTACCGCATCATAGTTACTGAATTACATTACCATTAAGTTTGAAATGTCTTGGAGGATTTTTTTCTCAGTGGAAAAAAGTAGGCTTAGTGTCCCTGTTTATGGATAGTAAAGTAGCCAGAAAGCCAGAAAAGATTGATTTATTCTAGCTGCATCACTTTACACATCCATAAGTAGTCTGTCTGGATTCTCTTTTATTCTTAACCTGCGCTGTTCAGCACCACATGGGACCTCTGATCTTTCTTTTAAAGTGCAAGCATCACTGATTTTCTCTGTGAGAATCCATAAAATACCATTCTTTTTAGCTTCACTTATCTTAGGAGCACTTAACGTCCATTTAGTCCTGAAATTGCTTTTAACAACAAACCTGAAACCTGAAACTTTGATGACAAAAAAATATCCATTAGTCTTACTGTAGATTCAGAAACGCGTCTCCTTTATTTATCACACAGTAATTAACAGAGAAAATGGGTCAGCTTTAGTCTTGTCTGCATTTTATAACAAAGTATGTAACTTTGAGTGTGAGCGTGCATGTCAAAGAAGAGCAAGAGATGGACACAAGAAAATGGATGTAAGTGCAAAGAAATTGTCAGACTGTGCACATGCGAAAGTGATTGCAAGCCAGGCAGAGATAAAACTGTGATGGGTTTGCTCGCACAAGTTCTGAGTCGCTGCCGATAATCAAAAGCAGTGAAAGGGGGTGGCGTTGGGGAAGAGGAGTTGAGGAGGGGGCAGAAGAAAGATAGTGACAGCTGAGATGCAGAAAGTGAGAAAGTAAGGGGTAGAGAGAAGAGAGCACATACATCAGGGGTTGTGACTAGCAGGTGCAGAGATGGCGGGGAAGGCAGACTGAGAGAGCCTGATCAAGAGAAAGATCTCACTGTTTAATCTTGAAACTCTTCCCGTTGCCAAACTAGCGAGGGTTTGGCCTGCTGCATGGCTTGTTCTGTGATCAGGAGCGAACAGATTCATCTTTTCAGCTCCCTCGCCCCTCATCCCCTGTGTGGGCAGCAAAGTTGATTACACCCAAGAAAAGGTCTTTGTCGTCATGCTGCTGGAACTCCGACTGGTTCGAATCGTGCTGCAGTAGATACCGTTACAGCCTCTTCAAATGCTCAGCGTATGATGTAAACACGCCACTTCAGACAAACATGGAAGATTATGCAGAGCCTTTTAACCTGCTGCCAGAGGATTGTAAAAGCTTGAAATTGCATTTCCTTTTAATGTATGCCTGCATTTGTGTGTGCATGCATGTTTGTTGCTCATTCTCTTCACAATCCTCTGGAATCATCTGTGCTTATATGCCTCTTACAGTTGCCCCTGCCATTAAAACACTCGTATTTTGACTCTACATAGGACAAAAACAAATACATAAGTCATTACTACACAAATACTGTGGGTTTTTCCAACCGTTCCATTTTGGTGTGTACAGGTGCAGCAGTAAAAAATCTGAAGGGTTGGCAGGAATTTGACATGAATCTGAGGGTGTGGTGGTTGATAAATCCACTCTTGGCCAGTGAAATCACTGGCCTCATGGCTGTGCAACAGCTGCGCCAATCATAGCAAGGCACGAGGAGAGCAGCCTAACAGATGGAATGGGAATGCATTGTGCAGAGCACTATGAACTGAATATAACACTGCAAATCTGCAGCCGGAGACAGATGCTGCTAGTTTGAGTTGACATGTACAGTTATGGTAAAAATAGATTTTCCAAAATGTCTTACAGCTTGATTTTATAT
>JBBDHI010000008.1:8484542-8498080 GCA_037177115.1 Craterocephalus stercusmuscarum
TAATAATACTGGTAATAGCTGCATTGTATGTACAGTAATCATTCCTTGGCCCATTCATGATTTTTATGCAATGTTAATGGTTTTAGGCAGCATGAATTAGGATTCTGCTTACAGTAAAAGTCAAAAAGTGGAGATGTCCTATCTTGTTTAATGTGAGCTCTTCTTGCTGTTTTCTGATTGAAAAGTTCTCAATTCTTGTTCAGCTGTTTTTTCTCTTGCTTTTCCTCACTTCCTCTAATGATGTCCTGTTGAGTTTTTTTGCCATGCTATGTGTTCAAAAGGGCCATTGTGTTGATATCCAGTTGTTGGCGTGTGATATGGTGCAGTCGAGCATAGCTGTTGCGTAATGCTCCGGGTGGGAACAGAAGGTTGTGAAGTGAATCAGTGCCATCAAAATGAGGCAGCAGCACAGAGTTTTAGGGGCTGAAACGTATGTAGAGCTGCTTTAAACTGTGCCACATATGATACGAGTTTTTTAAAAACAATTCTTATTGTCATATTGACCAAATCATGTATAGATACAGTACAGTATACTCTGAACTGCAAATAGCTCCTTTTTATGTGCAGTATATTTAGATAATGCTCAGTATCATTATGGGGTTCTTGTTACATCTGGTACCAGGATTGTTTGTAATGTTACCATTATTCATGTTTTTATTATTAGACGGTTGATTACAGTTATGTTTTCTCAGGAAGAAACTCTATCCTCATGAAGGTTATAACTGTCACAGAAGTGAAGGGTTCAAATCTGCTCCACGTTCAACCTTTACTTCAAAGCAGAGCATTTGTAAAGCATAAAGGAAACCAATCTAAATTATCGACTTGTCCGCTGTTGTTTTTAAGTATGTTATACTGTGATGTGGCTGTGAGGAATCTTTAAGCAATGTTATCAAGCTGCACAGAAAGATGGTGTTGAGCAATAGCATGCTCCAGTAATTGATTATTGATTGATGGAGGTACTATACCTCTGTATCTCTGTTGGAGGGGGGTTGTTAAGGTGTTTGATGACAGAAGTGATGTAAGTCTGTATTTCTGGGAGATATAGACTAGCATAATGGATTTTTATCATTTTTTGAATCTGTTGTGAGTCTCACATACACACACACACACGCACACGCACACACACACTGAAATGTTGAATTCACCTTTCGTTTCAAACAGGTAAAACACAGGTCAGTCAGAACCCCAAGATGAAGAGAGGTCTGATATATCATGAGACAATATCCCACAGCATCATGCAGCAGCGCCAACAAAACCGCTCTCACACTCGTCTCCGACATGCCTGGCTTCAATGACTTGTGGAGTGAAAGTGGGGAGGGACTGTTAAACTCTCTGATTCCCCTCCCCTCTTTGTCTTTGCACAGTAAATCAAAGCGCTTGCCTTTTCTGAAAGAGAAGCCTCACACATCCCGCTGCAGATTTAGTGGGAGGGGATGCGGATAGTCAGCCTCTGTGAGAACAGTCAACGCTCAATTGTTCCCCATATGTACATTAATCCTGAGCCAGGCTCCAACATGATGTGCAATGGTCTAAATCTTCGCTGACATTTCAATCTACACAGGGGGTAGGGAGAGTCAGGGGGCATTTGTGTGTCATGTGTTATGCATGTGGGTGGGGTGTGTTTAATACCCCTTTTACCACTGCAGAGAGAAAAAGAAATGTCCTTTTTTATTTAATCCGTAGAGGATTTTTTTCTTATGAGAGACTTCCAAATACTCTTATGGTATAAGCTGCTGAGTGGTGTAGAAAAATGTCTCTTATTAATGAGTTTTTCATTATAAAATCAGTTGAGGGATTGGTCCATCCTCATAATGCTTTCACAAGTTGTTTAAGCAAGGTTAGACACAGAATGGCTGCTTTCTCCCCATAATTCTGTAAAGTTCAAGAGAAAATGCCTGGAGTATTCTCCTATCCTATAACCAAGTGTATCTCTCATCTTTCCCCGCTTTTTTTGGGGGGGGAGGCGTGTCTGTCACACTTGATGGGAACACCAGGTGTGATTTAACATACTTTTCAAACAATGAACTGAAGCATTGGAGAAGCGATGTAATGGATATTACTTTAAAAGTTTCTTTTCTTTTCTAGCTCAGACTGCTGATTGAATTTACTGTTGATATCAAAGCAAAACACCAGTTATGAATTTCCTCTTTGAGGTACAGTTTATTTATTTGAAAGATAGGAAAGCTATTTTTTATTACCGCTCAGACTTGATGGTTTGACATGGAAATCCCCAAATCCTTGAATACCTGAATATCTCACACAAGTGGATATAATAGAATATATGTTATGCTGCTTTAGAATTATTTTAACTAACAAGCCAAAGCATCATATACTGTTGCTTCTTTCTGAGCTCACAGAATATCTTAGATCCATCAAGACACAAACTTTATCATTAGGCCAGGGACGTCCAATGTAGCAGGTTTTAAATATTTCTCTTCTTTAACACACCTGCTTCAAATCAAACAGATCAATCTGCATCTGTGTGTGTTAAAAACAGGAAACATCTAAAACCTGCAGGATGATGGCCTTTGAGGACCGGAGCTGGACGTTTGTGGATTAGGTCCATGTCCAACTCACATAGGTCGTTTATCTTCTAACCTGCATCCAGCGTGGTGGCAATTAGAACCGACTGCCTCACACCAAATATTCAGATCTGTGAGTGGTTGAAACGATTTATCTTGCTAGTGTGAACTTTTTCTCTTCCTCTGATGAAATATTTTTGAAATATTTTAATCAGACAAGGTAAGGCCATCATGAAGATCCACAGAGGGCCAAGACGAGCCAATTCTTTAAATCAGGTTAGTTTTACTGCATGCACAACATGCACTCTAATAAAAATAGAATAAATATGTTTCCAAAAAGCCAGAGTGATATAATTTCCTATAAGTCTGACGGCTTGCTAACCTCATATGCTGTCATGTTTTTTTCCCTGTTGCTGCTTTTCTTCATCTGTACGATCAAAATGAAAAAACAAAAGCATTTGTATAAACACACTAAATACTTTGTTGCTTTGAAGTGATGGTAAATGTAGAAATTGTCACCCAGATCCTTGTTCCATGTTAGAAGGAGAAGCCTCCAGGAACACCAAATCCTCTCAGCTCTAAGGCAGTTCCTCTGAGTTATCCTGTACCAGAAGAGAATCTCCCTCACCTTCCACTATTCTACTCTCCCTTTTGCCTCTCCTCCACCTCCCTATAATGATGAGGAAAGACATTTAGTGGCGAGAAATACAATGATTATATGTTGCGGCATTGATCTGCGTATTGAGCTATATCATCTGGATTCATTGGCTCTGACATCCAAACTCCCCCCATTGATTTTCACTGTTGCTGTTAAAGCAGAGTTAACCTACCACCACCCGCTCCTTCTTCCTCTCTCACAGCCATAAGCCATACAGGTTTTGCTGCAGAGATGTACCAATTGTACTTTCCTGACCCACTTTATTAGAAATTATGTGCTTGCGCAGGACACAGAGTCTGGAATATACAAAGAGAAAAGAGAAAGCGAGAACTAAGAGAAGTTGGGGAGTATGCTCACGTCCACTTTACTTTGTAGTCATTCTGCTTAACACGGTTCATTCAGGGCTGGGGAATTTGACTGTGCAAAAAAAACCTCAAATATAACAGCTGCACCTTGTTTCTCACCTCGGTAGCAAACTTCTTTGCCCCTACAGTATATTTTACAACCAAACGTCGGCCCATTTCCATGTTAGATTGAGCAGATTGCTTCAAAGTGGACTAAAGTAGAAGGGATTATTAAAAACTTATCACCTAGATGCATTTGCCCAGCATACTTCAGCATCTTGGAAGACTTGATAAGAACTTCCTTTACTGGTTCGATGTGTCACCACAGCCACCCATTGGATGTAAGCGTCACTGTGGCGGCATAAATATGAGAGCAGAGCTATTTAAAAATTGGACCAATGACAGCTTAAAAAAGACGTGTTTTACTTTTCTCAGCTTTAGTTTGCCAACACAGGGCAGGAATGGAGAAAACAGAAACTCTGAAAAGCAAAGCCCTGAAAAGGCTGAATTGAGTTAAAGTAAATCAAATGACTGATATAGTTTGGAATTTAGAGATCTTTAGAAAATCTGAACTGCACGTTGCAGCTTTATGCAGCTTTAGAGCATCCTTTTTGTGGTAGGTTTATTTTTCTTATCATCAGAAACAGGCAGCTGAATTGAACCTCTTGACACTACCTGTTGA
The DNA here is from genome assembly GCA_037177115.1 of Craterocephalus stercusmuscarum. Lineage (NCBI taxonomy): Eukaryota > Metazoa > Chordata > Actinopteri > Atheriniformes > Atherinidae > Craterocephalus > Craterocephalus stercusmuscarum. Next base: position 8,488,749 of record JBBDHI010000008.1, read on the forward strand.
GCATCAAACAGCAGAAAGACAAAGGCAGAGAAGAGTTGATGAAAATGCTGGAAAAGTCTCTATAGTTGTAAAAACACAGCTGTTCCCTGTGGAGTTTGTAGAGATGAAAATAGAGCAGAAAGAAGGGTGGATAGTGGGTACCTTCTGGAGCCGAGCAAAGATGAATAAAACCACACCTTGGTGTTTTAGGTAATGTTAACTATGATTCGTTTTTTGAAAATGAAGAAATTATAACTCATTTGCCAGGAAAAAAGGCATTTGTTTCTTTTGGTCTGTGGCCAGAAAAAAAGAACAATGAAGTGTAACCCATTAGCAGATCTTTTCTCTGTGAGTGTTCTCTGAACACAGAGTTCATAAATGGTTGCTTTCTTTTAATTAAATGTGTGGCATCTTATGCAGACACACTTCACAATACAGTAAGATTTCACAAATCAAACATTTTTCACTTACAGGAAAATATTACAGGGTTTAATTTCTCTTTAACAACTTCATGGATTCCGTGATATGAGCAGTCAGCATGGGTTTGCGCTCAATTCAGCAAAGGTTTTGTGTTCATTATAATCTCTGCTGAAAATTGAATACCAGCAATAGTTCATCTGACTTTCTTTTGTTGTTATGGTGAAATGCGATACTTAACTGGCTGAAACTCCTCCAAATGAAGGGAGGGAAATGACTTCCAAATTACCATGCCTGTAATAATGCTAATTTATACAGCGCAGAGGCATTTTTCCACTTTTATTGGCTCGGATTCAGGGAAGTTAAAACTCCAAATTTGTCTGGCTCAGTTTGCATGGCTGATTACATATTTAATTCATGAGAAGACATTCCAAAATGCCATCTAATAAACCCTCCCCCCACCCGACCCTCACTTCCTTGCGATTTGGCTGACTAACCCAACACGAGCTTTGAACTTACCCATGTGTAATATATTTGGGAAAGCGCTTACATGAATATGCCTTCCCATTTTACAACCCCAACGGCGCTCAGATGTGCTTTCATTCCAGATCGGGGTGACTTTAATTAAATTTAGTGTGTGCGTGTTTGTGTGTTCCTTTGCTCTCTATAAAGTGTGAAATGAATAAGAAGGCTTTTGATCTGAATCAATATTTATAAATAATAAAGCAGTTAAGGGTAGAAATACAGGCTGATACTTGAGATGAGCAGAGTTGAGATGCAGCTTCAGAACAAGAACACAGAACAGAATTACAGGCGCAAAGGGGAAAATTGAGGAACAAGTCTTTAATGGCAAGTGTAATGTATGATAACATACAGTGAGATGCATACGCTGGTCAATTTATAGCAGACCGATAGGCGTACTGTTAATAACAATAGCTTCAAATGACCATTTTCTTACCGTACTTTTAGTTGCAATTAATCGAGGCCACAGAGATAGGAATCACATTGATTTCCTGTTTCTTTTCAACTGTGCTGGTTGTTTGTCAGATTTTTGATTTCCACTTTTCACAATTCTGGTTTTCTTCTCAAAGATGTGGCTCTGCATCTTTAGTCAAAACAAACAGGTTTAACAATCATCGGCCACTGCTAGCACTTTTTTAGTTGTGGGAATCCTAAGTCAAAATCTTCTGGTTGTTTGGCTGGGCTGGTCCCAGTGAGAGAGGACAGCATGCAGGACGAACAGGAGATAGATGTGGCATGGTGGGGCAGTGATCAGCATTTCTGTTCCACTTCAACAACAAGGACTAGATTTGAACAGACTTTCTCGGACTTATATTAACAGGAAATTTTAAATTGGTGTTACAGTAGTGTGACAATGCAGACTTATGTAAGTGATATTATCACAGGTGTTTGGTGCTAAACGCAATCAAAAATACTTGCTATAAAACTTGCCAAAGCTCCCACAGAATATGGCATTCACACATATCTTTTGCTTTTCTTTTCCCCTCATTTTTGCAGCGAGAGTGAGCAAAGAAAGAATCGAAACTCTTGATCTAGTTTGTTGTCCCTGAGAGTTACCTTGTAATGGGCCTTGGCCGGGATATTTACTGATAAGCCGTACAAATTTCTCATTCATTCATTCATGCATTCATTCAAAATTGAGGCCGTAGGCAGGGTACAATCTGGATTTAAAAAGTCCCATCATTTTTACTGATTCCTTCCCTAACGGCAGCCCAGTTATACAAATTAGATTGAAAGCATTAAATTTGCTTGACTGTTGTAGAGTAAATTTCAAATGGTCAAAATAAAAGGCTTGCATTGTTTGAATGTTTTATGGGTCGCAAGCAGAACTTGGAATGTCTTTACTATAAAAATGGATCAGTATGACCTAAACCAAGTTTTTACAGGTATTTTGTGAAAAAACCCAATTAAAACAGTTTCTTTCTTATGAATATGCACAGACTTTATGAGAAAGGCCTGACTAGATCGATGTCGTGTCTGGGTGAAGTTTTTTCTTTTTTTTTTTGCACTGATGTCACTAAATCTCCTACTACGTCTATCTGTTCCCAGCTGACTGTAGGCCGCACCTTTATTTTGCATATATAGAGCGGAAGACTTGGATCCAACAGGAATAGGCAGCATAAGGATGAGTTTTACTGCCAGGTTTGAAAAAAATATCCTGTAAATGAGGGATTGGATTAGTCAAAATGCCTCTGTGTCTATGTGTTGGGATGGACCCGTGACCTATCTTGGGTGTACTGTACCTCATCTTTCTCAATTGTCTGGTCAGTTCCAGTTTATACTAAGTTTATTTTATTTCTGTGGTAGTCATTTACTGGGGGCAATTTACAGAAACTGTACCTAAGTATAGCCCAGTTCAGTTCAATTAATTTATTTATCCAACCATCCATCCATCCATTGGTAATTCCAGTGCAGGGTCATAGGAGGGATGGAGCCTATCCCAGCATCAGTTTAATTCAATAAAATTCATTATAATCAGTTTTAGTTCAGTTTCGACTAGCTCAGTCCAGTTCATAATTGTGTTTATGATGCCAGTTCATAAATATATGTCTTTCAAGCCAACATATTTAATTGAATTTTGATCTCGGTTTAATCCCCTGTTTTTCCTTCTAATAGGATGAGCGGAACAAGCAGAACCGAAATTCAGGAGTCAACTCAACCATTTGTGGTGGTGCGGGGAGGACAGAAGCACCAGGCCAGGGTTACTATGAGAAAGGAAACACATAATACACTAATTAATCAAATCAATCATCATATAGATAAACAAATAAGTGAAAATAAATAAACATTTAAAAGTGTGTTGATTAAAAAAAAAAAAAAAGTGGTCCAAAACATTCAGAGAAGGCAATAATTTTATTCTGCAGTTCTCTGCCTGGATGATAAAAACCTGTTAAAAATTCCCAATTTGCTTTCTCTTTCCTTTTCATTTTCTTTTTGCAACACCTCAGGCTTCCGCTTTTTTCCCTGCTTATGAATGTACGCTCTTTACTTTGTAGAACAGGCAGGCCAGATGTCTCCACTGTTAGAATTTGCAGTATTATAAGCTAGAATCTCCAATAAAATAAAGACTCGCAAAATACTGAACTGTCAAAAAAACATCTATACTATCTATACTAACACTTTTTCCTGCATATTTCCCCCCCTCACAGAGAGTATTAGGTTTTCTTTCACAGGATATCTATTTTTATTTATTTATTTGTTTTTTATCTATGCTCGGCAGGTGCGCGGTGGTTCAAACATTGGCAAACACAGTATGTGGTGAAATGTCCTTGGGAAAGTCCCAGAAACCAAAATTGCTTTTGATAAAAGCATTTGCCAAAATGAATATAAAGTCAACGCATCTAATAAACGTTTTATTGAGGTGATTTAATCTAATTGAATTATAGCTTAAGCAGGTCAAAAATGCCTTCAGGCAAATGCAGGGTAATCACACAATATTCAGCATGCTGCTGCTGTATTTAAGACATTATCTTGGAGCCATTACACTGGGAAATCTTTGTGCTTTTACTTTAATTTCTCCCAGGATCAGAAGTGCTTCCAAGTTTGTGGCATCGCTTTCAACTTGGTGCCTTGGCTGATCTCGTAGCCAGCTGTGATGTGCCAGCTCTAGTGAATAGCATTAACAGGATTGGACTCTCGCCTCAACAGTGACGCACTAAGCCAGTCAAGGTCACTAACAACATCACATAAAGAAGACATCAGTTCTTAATGAAGTCATACATCACATTTAACATATGGTTCAATTAGAGGCTTCTTAGAGATTATTGAGATTATATTATTCTGGAGCATTCATTAGCTAAGCTTCAATCGTCCCTCATCTGATTATAAACTGTGAGGGGATTTGCTGCTATTGACTGGGCGATCCATGCATGTGGGAAGATGGAGACACTGGTAATGTAGGGGATGTAACTTAAGTGTTTTGGGTGGGTGTGTGTTTAGTTGTGTAAATGTGAGTTTTTACTGTGGGCGTGCAAGAGTTTATATCTCCAAGCGGCAGATGTGGTAAATTTAGCTGATAAATGCTTGTGCCTATGGGCTTATATGTGCGCTGATTTATTAGTGTTTACATTATATTGGTTCATGAGTGAATAAATTCACCATGATGGAGAGTTATGCAGTTTTAAGAGGAGATGACTTCAGTGATGTGAAGTGAAGAAATGTACGGCTCAATCATCTGCAGAGAGACACAATGAGAGTCTGTCTTCAAGGAATTCCGATTTGTTTAGTGTTAAAAGTCAGATATCTTTCCAGTATGCACCCAATTATTTTCCTATTCAGAGGTTTATGAACATATACAGTAGAGGTCTTCTTCTGCATGTAAAATCAACTGATGCCAAAAACAACAGAAGCACTGTGGCTGAAGAGCTGCAAAAATCAGGCATGGAGATGCAAAAACTTTAAAAAGTCATAGTGTTATGTTGTTTGTGGAATCAGTGGTGGTTTATTTAAAAGATTACTAGAGTGTAGGCAAAAAATGTGCTCATGTAATATCAAACGCATGCATGGTGGCTATACGCCGTTGAAAATGATATGTGCGTCTGAATTCATGACATTCACTTTTCTGTGAGAATTCCTGAGTTTCTAAATTAGAGTACATGGAACAGAATGACATTTACTGCAGTCTCTGCTTTTACTTTGACTTTTTTTCCTTTCGTTAGTTTGTCTTTTCAATTTGATTCTTTTACATCAGAAACAACCATCTGATGTAGCTTTGCAATAAGCTTATATGCCAAATGGAGGAATACTGTGTACTTAAAATACAAGGGTTCAATCATTGTAAAATAAATGTAAAGGTGACAACTGGAAACATGATTTATGGAACTACTAACCACAAGATGTTGAATAATCATGTTCTTCTTTTTGAATGTCTGTAAAAGATCTTGCATTATCAGTTCCAGGGGGATTATCACCCAAAGACAATCAAATTTGGCGAAATATTCAGTAAAAAACTGACCTTTACCAAGGTAAATCTGATACTGCAATTTGTTTTTCTACATCATTACTACTATATTATTAATCATTTTGCAGACCTTTTTATTCTTCGGCACATGATACTTTGCTGCGTTTTTGTACAGAGTGCAGACCATGATGTCGCACTCAGTCCACTCAGTGGACGCTGTTATTCAGTCATCGTGCACATGAGCCTTTTTAATGCGTTAAAAAATTACACAAATGAATCTTTTTGCATTAATGCATTAAATTTTACAACCCCATTTTTTGGATTAGATGACCATACCTTAATTTCTACAAATCAGTTCATTATTTCATAAAATGTAGACCCCTATTATAAAAAGGTCTCATTTACATGTGCCACCCTTTTCTCCCCTCCGACCTGTAGACCAATCCATGCACAGAAACTAATGGCTTGCATCAGTCCGCTCAGGAGTATCTTGTACATCCCCAAGGTGACAGTGAAAAGGACATCTCCTTTCTTTTGCATTAAACATCCGTTGTCTAGGTCTTATTCTTTTTGCAATCATTTGATCAGACTTCAGGATTTGCACTCTTTCCATCAATAGGAAGCTGCATAGCTTTAGGTTTTACATACAATATATTTAACATGATTTCTGACATGTTTGAGGCAAACAAATGTTCAATATTGTGCTAGAGAAAATCATCTTTGATCAGAGCCAAAGATCTGTGATACAAACATGCTTATTTAAAGAAGGAGAGCCATGTTACTGGCTTTCTTTGAGGAAGAAATTTTCATTCTTTTGGTTGAAAATTACATTAAGAATTGAATTGTAAAGATTCCCTCTATTGGAAATCTTGCAGGACTTTTGAATTTGGAACCATCTCAGAAAAATTAAGAGTTTTTGGCCATGACATTAAGAGTGAACTCTTGCTATCTGATGCTTTCTATGTCAAATTTGTAATATATTTGATTTTATTCCTGCAGTTGCACAGCACTGCAAAAATGAAAACACTTAAACTGAGAGGATACATACAGTCAAGTGGAATAATCTTCCAGTGTAGTAATATAATTACACTTGGTAAGATTTTGTGCAATAAGAAAAAGACTTTATAAAAGAAAAATCTTAAAACAAGTTGTGAAGCACTCATTTCAAATCCCCTATTAGTAAAATATATCTAAAAATTAGTTTGCCCATTTTTCTTTCCAATTTTTTCTTTTTCACTTTGAGAAAAAATATCTAAAAACAAGATGATTCTATTGAGAACAGCTTTTAATCTAAGATTTTTTTCTCAAATGAGAAAGAATAATCACTGAAAGAAGCATGGGCAGATTGGTTTGGAGATTTTATTTTCTGAAAAAGGGTCTTGAATCTGTGTGAGTTGGAATGGTGAGATAATTAAACAAGTTTTTAAAGCTAAAATTGGGTGTGATATATACAATGTGATGTCAAACAGTGTCTCAGTGAGATGATATAGCTTAATATAGATATAAATAAACAAACTCTAAGATTCGTGGTGAGAAATAAAAGACATACTTTCAAGACAAAATTAATAATCTTACACATATTGCACTTACCAAGTTTATTACTCACAAAACAAAATTGTAAACAAGTTTTGGCTGAATACGAGATTGTAAAACCTGGTTAGATAGAGCAGTTTTTGCAGGGGGCTGGACTATTGGGGCGGTAAAATATAGAAATTCAGAAATCTTTGAAAATCATGTAAAATGATAGTTAAACTTTGTGACGGATGTGTGTCAGGATGTGTAAATCTGTTTTCCTCCATGCGGTCGCAGCACTGTGGGCCTCTCCCTCCGTGGAGTGCGTACAAATAAATCACATCTGACTTGGCTCACCAAGCGGCCTAGCCTATCCTGGGGTCATCTCACAATCACCATTTAATGTTTAACGGCGAAGCTTGCTTTGATATCAGCAGCAGATAAAGTGGAATTTCTTGATTGCCTTGGTCAAAGAGGCTCCAGTCGCTGAGAAAATGATTTATTGGTCATGGGGAAGTCGGCCGAGATCAAAGGAGACAGACGGGCCTCAGACTCTTACAGCCTGGGGCTCGTCCAATCACTCATGCCAGCGGGGCCCCTGTCACCACCGTCGTTGCTTTTTAATTGGCAGCCGAGAGAGAGAGGGAGTATAGTGTGAGTAGGTGGAGATGACTGAGGGGACCCCAGAGGTCAGCAGAGATCTGGGATTGAGCCCATTACTCAGGGACTAGATAGGGAAGGTCGGCTCGTGTGGAGGGTCAACGGAACCCTGATTGCACCGGCGAGAGAAAGTTTCTATTGGAGTGCATGAAGATGACTCCAGCGATCCGTCTTTTTGATCAACAGGAGGAGGACAAGACAGAGTAGAAGAGTTGCTGAGGAAGAGAAGGCAAGAGGATTAAAATCACGTCAAAGAAAGTATTGATTTTTAAACAAGAGAGAAGATTTGCTCATAAGATTGAGAGCAATATCATATTAAACAGCTACTGGCCAAGAATGAGAAAATAAAGCATGCGTATCGCCCTTTCCCTCCTGTTCTTTTTTTTAATAACTTGCAGACTGAGTGCAGCACCGGAGAATTACAGCTTGTGAGATAATTGGAAAAACATCAGAATGTGAATGCTCAGTTAGCGGGGGAATGCGCATTATTCATGAGGTGATGTCTCAGTATTATTACAAAGAGGGATGAGGCTGTTAAAATAAAAACTGACCTCTGAGTAAACGGTCATCATAATGCTATATCAATATGGATTTGATAAACCCTCATCCAGTAGAATTCTCAGATCAGCATCACCAGTTTGAAAGCACAAACTGTATGAAGACGAGTTTATGACACGAATGTCAATATAGTCATAGTTCATAGTGAGCAATGAACCAGGTTATTATTATTATTCCTGTTCCTGGTTAAAGCAACAGTTTCACATGATAGCAATGTGGAGAAGAAACTTGTGCAAATGTCTTCATTTATTTTGCAATAATGATGATGTGGGAGCTACATTAATGTTTTGTTAATGATTAGATTACAGCTTTGTGATGCTCATAATTAGATTTTTCACATGCTTGTCTTAAGCTGGAATGGTCAGATGAGACTGTCATTAGATACATGGTCAAAATAGAAAATTATCTTCAGTTTAATATGACCATATGGATAAGATTAACTTCATAAAAACTGAGCTTCCCCACTGTTAGCACAACAGATTGTGCCACAATGGCTATTTCAGAAACTGTCTTTTGTAAAACCTCAAATGTTGCTCAGCTTTATCTTATCAGAGTTAGCTTTTGGAGTCATCATTTTCATATTCGGTGTTATGATTTGATAGAAGTTTAGAGCTTTAGTGGCATCATTCCAAATAAGTATTCATATTCATTCTGAAAGCATTTCCAATATGTGCCAAATGCCATCCTTATGTTTTCATCATCAGCATATATAGTGACATTTACTCATCTGATCACATCTGATCACTTTCCTGACTCTAAACGTATTTAAATAAACCTTTTGGATGCACATATTATTAAATTAAAGGTACCATTAAAAGTATGCAGTACTGCATACCATGAGGCCTACTGTATATAAAGGGTATGGGACTCAAAAGGTTGAATACATTTTTGTGTTCTTATTTTGGTTCTACAAGAAAAGTTAGGTGTCCTCTATAGTTAGAATTAATCCTAAAGTTGAGGTCAGCGTCAGTTCCAAATGTAATCATGGGAGCAAATGTCTGCATAAAGATGGTGCCATGAAAAAAGTCACCAAAGTCATTTTGACACACCCTTTAAAGGGAACGTATCATGCAAAATCCACTTTTTTAAGCCCTTAAATACCTGTTTTTGTCTTTTCCGAGCCTTCCGGAGTGCCGAAAAATGATATGTATTCACTTCCGGTGCAGCATGTAAATCTTATTATTCTTTTTGGGTCATATTTTTCATTCTTAGTTTTCTCCGCTATCTATTACGTTTTTCTATCTATTACGTCACTGTATTTTCTGCGGTTCCGCTAAATATGGTC
>JBBDHI010000008.1:8910378-8925541 GCA_037177115.1 Craterocephalus stercusmuscarum
ACCTCACATGTCCCACCAATCACGCTACACTTCTCGGAGCCCCTCGAGAACAAAGTTCGGCCAGCTCCATGTGGCAACAACTGTCCTCATTCACGTCCGGCGAGAACACAATGACGTCATTTTGTTCTCGGACCCCCGGGAGAGAGAACAAAGTTCTCGCGTCTCGCGGAGTATGTAGAGGCCTTCAGTCATGAGCTTGGCCTGCAATCCTTAACATTTGTAGAAATGTGAAAATTTCTCATTTTTCATGCTTGTGTGGTTCGGGGTTAGGGTGAAGTCTATGCTACAAATCTTCTAGTTAGCAGAACGGAACAGAAACACCACACAGTGAAAATACAGCAGATACAGATGGAACTAAAAGAAACTTTTACCTTTTACACTGAAACACACTTTCCCTCCCAAACTTCATGGCTTCATGTTCCAGCCGTACCTCACAGCTACTCATATGTTTCCTTAACTAGGCATAAGGGTTAACTGTCCTTCCTACTGCTATGCTGTCAGTCGATTCCAAGTTTTACTTAGAGGTTTGCAAAAAAGATACAATAAAACTGCTCATGTTGATTTGGGCAGAAAGAAATGGTTAGGATAGGCTGATGATGTTTAATTTAAGTGATTTACCCCCCCTCCCCAACCCATAATATCCCCCAAATCGTCTTTGTATTGTGATGGAACACAAACATGCTTGGTCTTTGCGTGTGTGTGTGTGTGTGTGTGTGTGTGTGTGTGTGTGTTTGTACAGGATGAACACTGTCTGTGTTGTGGAAGATGAGATGATTACGTAGCAGATGGATTTAGCCAGGGAGAGGTGCGGATGCTGGAGCAGGGGATTGTGGGTATAAAGATAGTTTTTAATCTTTTGCAGTGCAACAGCTGTCTTACCCAACAACCCATCAGCAGCATCATTACCATCATCATCATCATCATCATCATCATCATCATCATCATCATCATCATCTCTGAATTTCTTCTGTTATTTCTTTTCTGTTTTTCACACAGACTTTTATTTGCTATCTAGTTGTCGTGTCTGTGCAGCACCATTATCGTACCCATCTATGCATAGTCTACTCTGTAAATAAACCCAACAGTTGTTGACATGCTTCTGATATGAATTGATTTTCCAAAAAAATCCACCAACTTCTAACAAAAGCATCCTAAAAGAACTGCATCTTGTTTTCTAAGCTTTTTGGAGTACATGAAAAAGTAACCTTCAGAATCTTTCTCACTCTTTTACATTTAAACTTATTTAGATTTTCTTTTAGGAAGAGGGCCCATTGATGGGCCCTGGCCAGTTACAGTAACGGGTTAAAAAATATGCATCCAAAGTGGCTTTTAATGTCCAACACTGACGTACATGAATGGAACTTATTGACATGCAAGCTGGCAGTCTAACGAGTAAAGTCCTCATTTCATGTAAATACAGACCTCACATGAGGAGGTGTTTAAATTCTCTCTTGGATGTTAAAAGGACCTAATAAAGACATTGAAGAGATCTTTTTTGATTATTTATGCAGCATTATTTGATCAACTGGAGGGTTTCATTGAGACAGTCCAGTAATAATCCATGTAGTAATGTAGATGCAATGGCTACACCCTGAGACAGGATGCTGCTAATTCTGGCAGTACTGCGTGGGAGAGAGTAATGTGTCCTAGAAAATTATTTTGTGTGCAAGTTTAAAGGCATCTTAGTCAAAAATATCTGCAGGTTCTTCATAAAAGTGATAGAAGGCAAGATAGCCCCATCCAGAGTAAAAGCATAACTAGACTGTCTTCCTGATGTGTCAATGTCCAAAGGCAACCACCTTAGTTCTGTCTGTAATTTACAGCAAAAAAATCAGTAATCAAGGAATTTAGGTTTACAGAAGTAGCTTGTAGTCTGAGCAGCTGGTTGGATTAACAAAGAAAGATTTATATTTAAAGAAACATCCAAAAAATGTGGACAGTAAATGACCCAGATACAGTGATCTGTAACAAAAAGATTTGCTTAGCTTCATTAACATTTTAATGTCCTCACTAAAATAAACCAATGGATTTTTCATTTCATTAACAATAAGAATGATAATAAAAGATAAGAATCAATGTTTTTAACAAAACTGAGAGAAGAAACCATAACATGGTAGCTACCAGCAGTAAGATTTGCTGTTACATACTGTACCTACCTGAGTGGCAGAGTTGGCTCATGCAGGTTTACTTCCACAAGTGTTTAAAAACATTTGTTGTAATCTCTAAAAAATTTACTAAAAGTTCCGTCATGCCGCTTCAAGTACGTGCAACTTGGAACCATTCTTATGTAATGTATATACATTTGTGTGCTGTATAGAAGAGCCATTAGCTCGGTAAGCTAGCTAGTCCCTCCTGACCTTATTAGACCTGTTGATAAAAGCATTTCCTCTACATATTACATCTATTTAACTGTTATACTGGAGACAAATCAGGCTTACAGGAGACAAAAAAAGCTTATATTTTAATCTTAAAATTGCAAGTCTAAGGAAAGAATGGAGAGTTTTTGATGGTAACAACCCAACTACACTGATGGAGATTGTTCTAATTGTCACAAATCATTTTTAGACCCTGCTGTCCGACAGTACAGTGGTGCTGACTGCTTATTTTACTAATAATGCGTAATTAACATCTCAAAGCCACTAATAAAAGTTTTAACAAGGTTAAAACTTGTAAAATATGGCAGGCACTGACAGTCAGTAAGGATGAGAAAAACAAAGAAACAAAGCTCTGCTCCAGGCTACTGAATGTTCAGGCTTATAGATCTATGCAATGAAGCAATAAATATTCCGTAATAATCCACAAAGACATGAGTGAATGGTTATATGTAAAGAGGTACCATTTACGATTGGCTTATTCTATATTCTATACTGTGTGGGAATATATAGACTACATACAGTACATGCTACTATAACAAATTCTTAGTGAATGTTTTCACCTGGAAGGAGAAACAAAGCAGTCAGTACATATCTAAAGTAGAGCAATCAAAAGAAATGAATCAAAATGAGATGGCTGAAGAAGCAGAAATCCAAAATGGGAGCAGGAGTCGTGTGAGGTGTCCACTAAACGGTGCTCTTCCCCTGAAACAATGGCCCACAGTTCTACTCACGGCCTGCTAACACTCTACTGTATGTTCTCATTCTGGATCCTGGCCATATTGTGTGTGTGTGTGTTACATTTGCAAGACAATGACAGCTTGTTTGCTGGGAGTACGGATGGAGGGATAAATAGAGGCAGAGGACAGAAAGAGTTTGCTGAAGGGTCATGCTGTCAGTGTGTTTGGACTAAGTGTGTTGCAGGTAGCAAAGGAGACCTCACACACTCAGAATCTGGTTAAAGCTGTGAAAGTGTGTGTGTGTGTGTGTGTGTGTAAATGGGATGTAACTCAACTGGTTTCATATTAGTGCAACCCTTGAACTGCTGAAGGCTACACAGAATTTGATCGTCCTTCCATCCTCCTCTTTAAGGAGATCAGATGTCTCTAACTTGATAAATGGTGCTGACATCTTGTTGCTGAGTTCATGGCTTGTTTACGTATGTGGACAGATATCCATCTGTCAGTCTCAGGCCTGGCATTTTATCAGCAGACGGGCAGATGTCAGCACGCTGTCTTCCCTAAAAACCTATCGGTGGCTCGGCTTTGTGAACTGATGAAATGCTGAAAGTTAACTTTGCCTGAAAGGCAGAAAACTCAACAAACAGCGCAGAGACAACGCTGAAACAACAGCTGCACTGGACTGTCTTCATTATCTTCTAACACTGTATTTCCCCTCACAACATAGCAGATCTTTGTTCACTTTGGCTGTTTTTTTCCAAGCTAAAACAAGAGCAGCCCACGCCTCAGCATTTTCCACGTATTTCTGATACTACCCGCAAGTGGCAGCATAATACTAAAACATGTCGATTTATTAAATGCAACAAACACAGAGAGCCAGAAATGGACGTCCAGACACTTGGATGTGTGAGGTTGTGGCCTGTAGACTGGGGGTCGCTGCTTAGTAGGGCAAAGGGCCACACAGTACAGTACATCACATCACATCACATTCCTCTCTTAACATTATCTTGATCACACAAAGTGCATGAACCTTTCCTTTTGGAATTCTGCATCCTATCATCAGAAGTGAGGAAGAGTAGCAGCAGAAGAGAGTCTGAATGAGAAAACAAGCTGACCATTTGTTTTGTGTCTTCTGAAGAGGAAGACATCACTCTCACTGATCTGACACTGTGCAGAGATGCTGCCACATACAGAGCCTCGTATCAGCTGATACATTTGTTTCTGCTGTTTCTCATGAGTGTCATGATAAAATAGATAAATATAGGAAGCATATTTGCTATTGGTTGTTGAGTTTGAAGGTTAGATTTAGTGTCTTAAAATGGTATTGTTACAACAACAGTTATTATTTTTATAGTGGTCAGAGTGATAGATGAGCAGTTAAGTGCACAATTTTACAGAAAGAGGCAAAGAAAACTAATATTTATAGTTACCAAATGAATTGGTGTTATTTCCAGATAAATATTTGTTATGAAAGTTACTTGTTATTTTTATTTGTTGTGTCTTTTGTCCAGCTCAGAGGGACTATAACAATGAGTGCATACAGACACTAAGGACAAATCATGTTTGTTTGATGCTTTTTATGTGATTTCTTTTGTATAGACTGCAGCTGGGATCTGTCAGGGAACTGAATTAACACACTTGTAGAAAAGTGTGAAGTGGTCAGGGACACACAAATGATCAGTGCGACATCTAACCAACAACACAGGATGTTAAGGCACCAGAAAAATAGCTAACTTTGTCCTTTTTCTCTTCAGTTATAGGACTATGGACTTTACTCTGCGAGATGCTCTAGGTGGGGGCGGAGGTGGGGCCCCAGCTGAGGCCCTGTTGAAGAGAGACTTTGTGGCCTCATTGGAGAAAGAGAGCTATGATGACAAGGTGGGAGAGACTGTCTCAAAGAGTGACTACAGGCCCTTAGTGGATGGAAAGGACACCAAGAGCGGTAAGCAGCCTCAAGCCTTCATGCAAAGATGTGAAGAGAAGCCGAGAAGGTTTCCTAATGTGATGCTGTGCCCCGTGTGCCACTTCACTTTATATGAGTTCAGACTGAGGGAGCTGATAGGCAGAGCAGATATTTCCCATCCCCGAGCTTTATTCTAAATAGTCTGACCAACTTTGGCAGCCTGTGTGGCTGTGATCTGTGGCAGTGCTGAAGGAGGACACGAGCGCTTTGGGATATTTAAGGGAAAAAACCCACACCTTGAAGATTCCAACACTTGCATAACTGGCTTGATAGCGGAAACAACTATATTTCTTTGATAATCTGATTACTCCACTGAAGTGTACATCAGGTTGAACGTGCTATAAAGTCATAAAACCTGCCAGAAGTTATTTATCATCTAAGCTTAAACTGATTCGCAAAAAAATCTAATAAAACGAAAAAAGAAGTGTTTCCATGCGGGAGGGATGTCCTCAGAGGTAAAAAAAAAGAAGCGAAAATATCCTTGCTGGCCCTTAAAGGGATCAGCCTCCAAACCAAATCTCACTATCCTTAATTCAATTTGATGCCAGCTTTTATTAGATGCTTCCTGCTTGATGGGAAATCAACACATTAAAATGCCATACCCCAGCTGCATACTGGAGGCTTCCAGTGGAGCTCCTCCAAAAACCACAGAGAACATCTCACAGTTGAGTTACAGGCTGTGTTGAACGGTTCATGGCAGGTAAACGACCCTGCCGTGTAAAACTGTCCCTCAACTTATTCATATTTTGAAACCTTCTTGTTTCAAAGATGATGGATTTCTCAAATGTCCTCGCTGCAGACAAGTATCAGCTGTTTGAAGGCAGAGAGGGATGTCAGAGACACCACAGGCGCCTCGTTCACCAACATCTTCTTACCGATCTTTTTAGATTTGTCCTTAAGATGTACTTTACAAAAACGCAGATCCATGAACGCGTTTGTAGATCACAGGATTGTTTGCATCTTTACTGCTAGACTGGTGAATACCAATTTTACCTGAATTGAAAGGACCAGCTGGCTGTACTTTGCAGATAAACCCATAAAATATCCATAAACGGTCAGGATGCTCATGCCGTGTGCAAACACACAGCCATGGGTGAGACTGACAAGGACAACAAAAGATATCAGTAAAGATGTGCACAGAAGCATAATTTCCCTCATCTTAAATGTTAAATTAGTTATAAGCAAAGGTGCTCATACCTGGTGCTCCAGAGCTGCCACCCTGCAACTTTTAGATGTTTTCCTTCTGCAACACACCTGAATCATGTAAACGTGTCGTTAGCAGCCTGCAGAGCTGCTTGTGAGCTAATTCAGCCACTGACTCAGGTGTGTAGGCGAAGGAATACATCTAAAAGTTGCAGGGTGGTAGTTCCTCCTGAGCTTGGACAGCAGCCTGCAGCCTGGTCCTATGAGTGCATCAGGATGCACATCCCTGTGGTGTCGTGGCTAAAAAGGAAAGTAGAGGAAACTGTCAAATAAATGATCATCACAGAGGCTGCTGTACCTCCTCCAGCTGAAGCACATTTCCCACTGCTGTGGCATCATTTTAAGATGGAGGGAGCACTGCATCGGACCCTCCAGGTGAGTCTGAGAGGTCTTAGAGACCAGGCGCCATGTAAAAAAAATGAGGATTATTATATTAAAAAGGCGCAGTAATGAATTTTGATAATTACTGTAGATATGACATCCTGCAGGTGGATTTGCAGGTGGAGTTAAAGGTGGCTGAGACATTTATGGAGTGATGTTGCGGTTAAAGGAGCTCTACCTGATATTATTTAAATCTTTCTAAGAAAAACGGTTTCTACACGGTATATTATATGGTAAAAAGGCAGAAGTCGGACATACTCCTTTTAAGTCCATAAAAATAAATGACTCATTGTTTGCACATATGTATGAGTCCAGGACATTTTAGTTAGCAATAGCGGCTAATTTTTAGCTTCGGTGTCGCACTCTTTCTCTCCACTCTAACTTCTGGATTCCCTAGGGGAACGCTCTCATTGGCCGATCAGAAGTTACGGAGAGAGAGCGTCACACCAAAGCTAAACTTAGCTGCTTTCGCTAAAATGTCCTGGGCTCGTACATATGCACAATCAATGAGTCATTCATTTTTATGGACTTCCCCTTTTACCACATAATATACCATATAGAAACCATTTTTCTTAGAAAGATTAAAATAATATCAGGTAGAGCTCCTTTAAAGGCCTTTGCTGTCTATTGAACCGATGCTGTTTGAAGGACCAGGAGTCTGTCTTGACCCCCACTTGTTTTGGAATGAATTAAACAGATTGCAATCTCAAAATCATGCTATTTGTCATAAGATAACAAAATGTAATTTGTTGATACTTATTTAAAAATGTGAAAAACATTGCAGTAACTATATTATTTTATTTTATTGGACTGAACAGCAGAAATTTGCTCAAACGTTGATTTAGTTCAAACACGTCAGTACGAGTCCTCTGGAGCGTTCGTAGGATTTCTTCCTACCAAAGAACAAATCCAAGATTTTGGTGAATGCCACATTTTTTATAAAAAGTTCATAGGAAGGTATTAAGGACAAATTTGTAAGAACTGTTGATGAATGAGGCACATTGTGTATGTAGGCTGTGGGAAGGTTGACTATGTCATCATGGTTTATCCTTTTACACATTCTACTCTCATGAAAACAGTCATGAATGCTAAACGATATTTTGGCTAATAGATCAGCACAACGAGCCAAATAATTACAATTTTCAAATTTATTCGTGGTTTTTAGTGTTTAAAAATGGGCAAAAATAGCAATGCAAGAAAATAAGATGAGCTCCTTGTACTGTAGGCATTTTCCTCCGGAGCAGAACAATGCCCAGGTTTGGCACAGGTTAGGACTGATGCTGTAAGGAAAGGAAGAGTAGGTTCAAGGATGGAGAGTAAGGAGGTTGTCTGGGATGGAGAATTAAACAGGGCAAACATAAAAGCCCTGTAGACACAGATATGAATGATCACATAGATGCCAGGCGAGTTTATTTGTGAAGCACATTTTAAAGTAGTTTACATACTGTAAGACATTAAAAGCATTCAGCAGCAAGCAGAGGTCATTTAAAATCATTTTAAAAAACACAAGAGAAATAGAGAAACAAAAGGCATTAGATTAAAAACATATTTTTATTTTAATGTCCAGACTTGAAAGAAGAAACTATTAAAATGCAGCAGAGGACAGGGTGGTCGTTAACCTGGATTAACTACATGAATATAGATCAACACAATGCTCTTTGCATTTTGCATGAACACATGATATTAGACCAGCCTGCTGCGTTACTGCATGGCATTCAGACTGTAGAGATTTGGAGTTGACTCATTTACAGGAGGTGTGATGAAAGCTTTGACTCTTGCTTTTTTGTCTGACACTAAACTTATCTGCTCTTCAGCTAATAAAGTTGTCTGAAATCTGCATCTATTAATCAGTTATTTATCAGGATACAGTTGTCTCCTGCAATGAGTCCTACCAAAGTTGCTGCTCCCTCCTTCCTCTACAGAGGCTTCAGGCAAATTATTAGGGTTTCCCGTTAAATTCCTCTTAACTTCTTCCAAACAACAACTGCATCACAGGCTGGCAGCCTGAGCTTCCAAACAACACCTTTAAGATGAATTACAAGTGATGCTTAATGGATTCATATTAAATTACATCTGAAAAATAATCTTCTGGCTTTGATAGAAAAACTGAAGATTTGCACCAGCCAGGTTCTGTGTTAACAATAACTGCGAATGTTGTTGCAATTTAATGCGATTAAATTTTAATCTATGCTGCCTTAATGAGTCGTTTTCTTCTTAATAGTGAGACAGAACATGTTAATAATTAATGTTGTTTTCAGCAGTGCAGGGTACAGCAATCATGTTTAGCCCCTGAGCTGATTTCTGATCAGCTAAAAGTAAGAGATTATGTAATTCAGAAACCACACCAACAATGATCCAGGACTTCTAGATGCTGGCATAACAACACAAATTAGAAATAAAAGCGTGTTTTTTAGGTTCTGCTCCATTTGGTGGAGCTGTCAGGAGTGTAAGTGGCTTCAAGGTGTAATTAATAAGAAACTGTGACTTGGGTGAACTGAAGGACTGCGTCCCTGTCCTGATCCTTCAGGCTTTCTCTACTTTATTTTTCTGCCGATGTTTTTGCCTCTCAGCTTTTATTTCCATAGTCTGTCCCAGTCTATGCTTTCTCTTTCTTTTTGTGTCTGTTCCAATTCCCCCTTTGGCCTCCATCACTTCCTGTTATTATTTGAAGTGTCAGCCTGGAGATAGCTACTGTGGCAATATCCGCATCACATACAGTTATCACCCAGCCCGTGTCACAGTTCGGTGCTCTGAGTTGACTATTAGCCCGTCCAGTCATTTGACATCCAAAAGTCCAGAGTTGTATAGAACCAGACTTAAGCAGCAATGCTAAACCTTGGCATGAAAAGACGGGCATAGTATTATTTAGTCTTTTGGATCACTCAAACCCTTTTCAGGCAACTTTTACCCATACATTCATGCAGCTATGTCCCAACTATGTACGGTGGGGAACTGGGAGGAATTTAAATCTCAGTTTGTACCCAAAGACAATTAGACACGTAAACTTGGGAAGCCCCAGCTGCTCCATGTTGCTGAAGTTTATTTAAAGATAAAACATGTGCACAAAACTAGAGAACATGATTATTAGAGCATCTTCTCCATTTTAGCGTGACCATTGTAAGAAACGTGTGTGTTTAGCGTGGATGTAATTTGGGTGTGCTTCTGTGGGACTCAGAAGTCACTAGCAGTAAAATAACACTGAAGTTACACATAGTTTATTAATGCTAATAATGAAATGAATTAATCCAGATTTTGCATACTGAACATCTCCTCTCACTTTCAGATTGATCTACCTTCATGACTGTTAAATTAGTGTTCAAGCATGATCCAGAGCATACGCTGTAAAAAAGAAAAAACAATGTTTCTCAGTCTATACGTCAAGCCATACTAAACATTTAGTATTTCTGTCACTTGGCCAGACAGAGCACTGCTGTTCAGCATAAGCTTCATTTGTTTTCATGTTATTCATTAATGACATCACTGCCGTTTTAGCCAACAGGCTCAACTTCAACCATTATAACAATAAAAGCAATAAAATAGCAACAACTGAAGCTTAGATGGAAAAAAATGGAACTAAACAGAATCAGGCACACAGCAAGTAGTGCAAAACTGATTTTACATAAAAGACAAATGAATGAAAATTAGCATGACTTCATAACTAAAGATCCCCTTACATTATTATGGTAAATGGTGAATGGACTGCACTTGTAGAGCGCTTTTCTAGCCATGTGGCCACTCAAAGCGCTTTGACACTACATGTCTCATTCACCCATTCACACAGCACCTATATCGAAACATACTTGGTGCTAATCATCTAACATTCACACACCCGATAGGCACATCGGGAGGCAAGGTAGGGTTCGCTGTCTGCCCAAGGACACTTCGACATGCAGCAGAGGGGAATCGAACCGCCGACTTCAAATGACACGTGTTCATTATTTTCATAGTGGAAAAGAAATATCAACCAGCCGTTAGAATTATGTCATATAATTACATACATATAGTTCAATTCAATTCAACTTTATTTGTATAGCGCCAAATCATAAAAAAGTCATCTCAAGGCGCTTCACTGACAATCAGTCAAGCAGTCTGATTGTCACACATTCTTATATAGATACATATAGCACAGGAATGTTGGCTATTGTGTATGTTCAACTAAACTGGACTGTAATTACAAGGGACTGGGTGGGATTGTCTCTTGTGTTTTGCTGAGTGCTGAAGAGTTTCATCTTAGACTATGTCCATAGTTTTGGGTGTCGTGTCCACATGGACATCCAATCTGAACACAGCACAGTTTTGTTTCCAGCGATGCCATAGCCCTGCCTCTGCCACCGCCTGCATGCACAAACTCCTCCAAACGCGGCACATCACATTTTACAAACTCATTCTGCAGAAGCTACTGTGAACCGAAGCAGAGGTTCTAGCTCGTCAGTTCACACCAGTGTGAACAGGACCAAACAAATATCCATGAGCTGAGTCCAGCGTGACAATAGGTCGGGTAAAATATTGAATCTCATCCAAACGGAGAATTCATTCAAACTTTGTTTCAGTCTGCTGCTGTTTGGATAAAATCGGATTTGTTCTGCTCTTTTATCACCATCATGCTAATGAGGTCACATGTGGACAAGAGAATTCTAGCGATAGATGAGAGGATGATTGATGCGAGAGCGGATAAACACGTGGCATATCGGACTAAGCTGCATGCTTTCTTTTCCCAACCCTTTATGATAAACCTCTGGCCTGCTGCATCATCACACATCTGACCTCTAACATGCCCATGCACAGCTGGTGTGGTAATGATCGACTAAAACAGGCATACATCCTCAGGCTGTAGCTGTAGTTGAATCCTTCGTGTTGAAGATGCACATTTGTTTTCAGTCACACTATGCAGACTCAATTCACTCATTAAATTTGAGTTCTGGCTGAGCGTTAAAGGAAATCTCCAGAAACATAATGTTAGTAAATCTCATGTTGTTTGTGTTCAGCAAAGCATGACTGTGTGTTTATAAGTGAGAGGGAACAAGAAGTAGAGACAGTGATGTCATATTTGACTGTGAAGGCCCATCCTGTAAACCTTATGGGTGCTCTTTATAAGCAAACAAAGATGCCAGCATATGATTCCCAGCAGGATTCCTCATGAATCTCTGAAATGAGACTGTTGAATGGGAGGATGAGAGGATAAATCAGGCCTCAGACGCAATGAGAATTGCATGTGGCCACAAATGCTCATGCAAATGTATTGTTTTCCATTTAGCTAGCAGCAGTTAAGTGGCAGAGATCACAGCTAGCTGTCCTAATATTAGCTGTTACTGTACCGATCTAAGAGTGATACAGTAAGGCTGAATTATCTGCCAACCTCGGGATGATTAGTCTCTGTTTTAACACCGTGGCTGTGCACCTAGCAGCCCAGGAGTCTGGTGTAGCAGCAGGACAAATATCTCATGCATTGATAGAAGGATACTTTATGGATCCAGAAGGGAATTTAGAATGATTGTTCCATATTCCATTCATTAAAGCTTAATTCATCAATTTACACGTTTTGTTGCTTTAGAAAATATATTCCTTCTGAAACTTCCATTGACCTTGGATTTCAAATGCTGTAGATTTTCTCTGAGTAAAAGTGAAACTCAGCTTATTGTAGGCCGGAGCCGCACACTGGAGGTAAAGTTTCTGCAGTCTGGTTGTGTTACCGTCAAGCTGGGATGGAGCTGTGTTTGCTGAGGGATGATAAGGCATTTCTGCTGTGTGTGTGTGTGTGTGTGTGAGCGTGTGTGTCTGTACTGCATGCATGTGTGTTGAAGGTAGAGGGAGACCTTCCTGTTTTGACAAATTGTGCATTTGTGTGTGTGTGTGTGTGTGTGTGTGATGTGCTTGTGTGTGTGTGTGTGTTATGAGACACTGCAGTCACATGTGACTGCAGTACAGTGAAGCATCAGTGCCAGCAGCAGTCCTGGTGAGGTCATCACACACACACACACACGCACACACACACACACACACACACACACACACACCTTGGTTGTCGCTGTAATCAGAGTGTGTGTGTGTGCTGAGTTCAGCAGATATGTTGAAGCAAGAATGATGCAAGTGAAGCTTTTTTAACACTGGTGTAGCAGACAGACCAGCTGACATCTGGGCAGATGTGACTCCAAATCAGAGACAAGCAGACACTTCTTACCTGTAAGCCTCTCGATCTAAAAAATCTCAAGTATGACTTTGAATGAACTTATAATAGAAAAAGTGTAAAAGCCATAATAAATATTTTAAAATTGCAACCAGTTTTTGTATTTGGATCTGTCTAATCATGAAAGGAGGGGAAGTGATGACTCAGAGGAGAAGCTACGGTAATTTTCTCTGGCTGTGGTTGTGTTGTTAGTGTCTGCCAGAGAAAATGGGAATCAGTCTCAAGGAGGATTTTGTTCCTTCCCACTCTTTATATTGCTATTTGTTAATTCCCTGCATCCATTCTGCAGTCATGAGGGGATGTTGGCAGGTTGGCTCTGCGTTAAGAATCAAATCCTGTGTAAAGCACCATAAAATATCACCAAACCAAGAAAATGCTGGCAAGCCAGAAGCTGCCTCTCAATCCACTGAGCACAGCAGAATCAGCCGCGAGGGAATTTTATTAATCAGTCTGATCACACACCTGGAGCCTCAGCCGTTCAAACTGCAACATCAAATGATGAATTCAGCATAAATACCTTCTCAAAAATAAGCATAAGCATCAATATACAGTCTGTGGGTTTATAAAAGCCATGTTAGCAGGGGGTCAGTGATTGGTCATGGGCTACCTTCCTTCCTGTCTTAATTGCTCATTAGAAAAGTGCATCCATTGCCTTTTCTCATCTTTATTTTAATCGCACCACTCTCATCTCCTTCTCTTCTCTCTTCCATCCCTCTGCTGGCTGCTTCCTTCCCCTCTCGTAGCCTCGCCTCACCTCACCTCCCCTACCCTCCCCCTCTCTCCCCGGCTCCCGTGCTTCTGTTTCTCTGGAGATGGGGACAGCTGTTATTGAAAACAGGGGATGCTGCTGTCTGGCTGGCATGAAGGGGAGAGTTGGCAGATTCTATGTGACATTATCAAAACAACAGGCAGCAGAAAGGACAAGGACAGACTAAGGGCAGTGGCATGGCATTGTAGGAATATGATGTCAAATAGGAAAGGATTTTATTTTCTTTAAGCAATCCTTGTGTGATGACACCAAACTCTAAATTAGTTCAGGGCCAGGCATTATGATCACTGACCAGTGTGAACATTGGGTTAGAGCTAACCATAACTTTTTTGTGTGTTTTTCAGTGATTTAATTATATTTCTACTATAAAGAATTGAACAAATTAAGATGGTAAAATCTATCAGACTGTTAAAGAGAGTCCATATTGACCTTGTTTCGGGAACTATAACCCAGGAGATGTGTTAATGTAGCATCAGTAGGTTGACTGTCATCATCTGGAAGCTGTACTCTGTGAGCTGAAGTTCATCGGGGTTCAGTCTTGGTGGCTGGTGTTCCCATCACCCTTGTATAGAGCTGTCCATTGTTGCAAGATGTGCATTTTTTTAACAACCAAACCAGTCCAAAGGCACAGTGCAGCAGGCAGACAGCTGGGCTGTATTCTGGCCACTTAGAGAGTATGTATAAGTTAAAGGCTACAGTATCTGCACACTTAAATGGGTAAAACCATGAACTATGAGCAGGAGATGGACATAGCCACCGCAGACATAAGGACAGGATGGGCAGGACAGCTGCTAGGTGCTACAACTTCAACAGGCTCCCATTGAAAATGGCTGCTCTCCCCTCCAGCTTCATCCTCTTGTCCACACATGGTCCCTCCAGCCTCCAAAAAGACCAAACGGCGAGAGACAGATTTTATGCAAGAATTTACAGAAGCAGAACATTCTGTGATGTCACAATGGTTATAACCATATTTAATAGTGTTATATTCCTTTTCACGTTGTCAGTGTTTTCCGCTGGATTCTCTGGGATGCCTCGGTTTGATTAATTAAAAGCCCCTGAGACCATTGCCTGTCCTCACCTTCTCCTCCTCAGTCCTGCATTTGGGTCCACTTCTTCCATCAATGTGGCACTTTCATGTGCATCTTCTGGAGATGTAGGATTTACACCAGACACAGGTTTGGATTGGAAATGACTGAACTAGATCCAGACAGACTTTCCTCTGATTCCTTACTGTTTAATATCAGATGAACTTCACAGAGTTTAGCAGGAGTGAGGAAAACACATGAACATTGCATGTCCCCACACACTGCTGTACGATAAGTGCTGAGGGATGATGTGACTGGCACAGTGACAAGCCCTTCAAACTGCATCCTCAAACTGCACAAAGAGGGTTATTTTTGTGGCGGTTCCCCTCTTACATGTTTTGACTTGTTTCTGCTGCACGGAAGTTTGAGAGAGCTTCCAGTCCAGTGATGCAGAAACGACACAAAAATAATGCCCCAGAAAAAAAGAGGGTGTTTGACTTTTAGGCTTCATAGTGGTTGCTGTCCTCAGAGGACTGTCTGGGTTTTGGCAATGTCTGCGCAGTCTGTGTGTGTGTGTGTGTGTGTG
>JBBDHI010000008.1:8974308-8993191 GCA_037177115.1 Craterocephalus stercusmuscarum
ACTTTATATAAACCATAAATTAATGATTTATTTGTGAAAAGGAAGGATTTAAAAGCATGATACGTTACCTTTAAGGAAACACCATTTAGTCTTTGTTTCTATATCAGAATTTCATTCAAATGCTCAGCGTTTTGAATAATCTGTAGCTTTCATACTTTAACACTTTTGTTGGTGGAATGTTTCAGATGTAATTGTCCACAGCAAAACATGCACACAAACAAAAACATAAACTCATTTAACCCCCTCACACACACACACACACACACACCTTTTTAATCACCTGGAAATGACTTCTGTTCATTAAAAATACTGCAGGTGATTTACTATGTTACATTTCAGTTAAACTGTATGCCCTGTCAAATCTTTACAATGGATTGGTCTTCAATCCTTTATTCTGGAAGCATCATGGCTGAATAAAATGGAATTCGAGTTCACAAAGCACTTTTCATGATTATGTTCAAGATATGACAACTACACATCTCCCTGATTACATCTGCGCCTTATCCAGCCTTCATTAACCTTCCATTCTTTCATCTTTCTGCTTGTTCCCTCTGTCTGTCAGTTTAACATGCAGCATTATCAGTATTCATTACTGTCTAATGCTGCCATGCAAACGATCTTCCTCACATCAGTCACACCCTGGTTCCCTCTCTGCTGCGCTGACAGAGAAACTTTGCACACCTGTGCATGTGAGATACCTTCCTTTCAGTGTGATAAAGTTCCCCACATGTAAGCTCTCACAATTAAGATACCTGGCTGTGTGATCTGTCTCTGTCTCCATGCTCCTAACAGTCTGTCTCAGGGAGATGGGTGCGCTGTCGCTTTGAATCACAGACATGATCTTGTGTTTGCTTACCCTGCCTTGTGATAACATGTCAGTGCAGTTTATCGTCTGACCATCTCCACCATGTTGTTTGTCAAAGTCAAACTTTCACATCACTGCTAGTTGTTAAACTTCAAATGGAAAGATTGTGTTATGATGTGTGTGTGTGTGTGTGTGTGTGTGTGAGTGTGTCTGTATGTTAGCTCATTTAAGAAATGTAGCTATTTCAGCTAATTGCTTTCTAACTGATGTCTATCAGCTGTTGGCAGGGGTAATGTTTTGGCATTTACAGGAAAACTAGCCCCAAAGAAAAGGTTTATCATCGGGGAGGAAAGCTCACTTACACAACAAAACGTTTGATGCTTAAATTATAAGTTCAGCTTTGTATTATTCAGGGCAAATCTGTGAAAGGAATAGTGCTTGCATAGTCCTTGCATGATTAGAAGCAACTTCCTCTATGCTGCTGCACTATGTTAGAACAGTAGCCTAGGAGGGACATTCCTGTAGGCAGAGGATGTTCAGCTGGTTGCTGCTAGATGTCACTACACCGTAAAGGGAACTGCTTTGGAGCATGTCATGCCAGAAATATGGCTGATGGAAACCCTGGCCGTTTATCTGCCTTCAAGCTAAGGCTAAGTCACTTAACTTGTCTTTGCATGAAAACCTGAGATGACATTGCAGTGTGTCTCACTTAACCGTTCAGACCCAAGATTAATTACAAATAACAAGCTGACACATGCTTTTAAGTGTCCCTGTACATACCTAATGCCAATTACTGGGTAGCTGCATGGTTAGCAAACAGACATGAAACATTTGGAAAAGCCTGATTCTTTTTGAGAAAGCAGTTGGATCGGTAGGTTTCTGTATGAATGTATCTATCTTATCTAGCTAGTCATGCCATACAACAGTAAGCTATCTGTGCTGGTTTAGGCAGAGTTCTCAAGCCATTTCAAATGTGTCATATCCAGCACAGATGATCCCATGCATCATCTCTCTCCACTCTATGTTTAACCAGAATAACAGCATGCGTGCTCCCTTTCTGCATAATGTTGCATTTGAACCAATTATAGTGAGATCAGCATTGAGAATTAGCATGTGTTAATATGGCTCGTTCTGTAAAATGAGTCTAAGTTTCAACCACAGACAGACAAACCAACAGCTGAAATTCTTCTGCTGTCAACACATCTAACACTATAACAGTTCTATATTCACTATCTGAGGCGAACTGTGTTTTTCTATGTCATTTTGATTCCTCTTACTTGATCTGTTGCATGTTTTAATAATTTCTTTCATTTCCATAGATAATCATGTCCGTCCAGCAGGACCTTAGTTATGGAATGATAGGAGTGCTACAATAAAGAATAAATGTGGAAAATCTCCTATAAATTATCTTATTCTTTTCCACATTTAGTCTTCATTGTGGCACTCCTATCATTCCATACTTAGTGTTCTCCCATCCTTGGTATTAGAACATAACGGGTGGTGTCATGTGAACAACAGAGTACTCCCCGGATATGATTTGTTGCTGTGTTGAACTATGACCGAGCTGACACTGTAGATATTTCTCTGTCTTTATTGTCTAATCTTTATCTAATATTGATACTAACTGAATTGAAATCCTTGTCGTGTTTCTGAAGTGCTGCTCTTTCCTGCCGTTTTAATGGTTGATACCATCATTCTGATACAATGCACCTAAACTTCTCTCTCACTTAGCCCACAGATAAATCTGGCATCCTTTTTTACCATAACGACACATTAGGCTGATTTGTCCATTTGTTCATGCAATCCTACTTTTTGATTGTTTGTTGAGAGCCCACGCACTTATCTAATTAATTCAGCTTCACGATCCTACCCTTCCACCTGCTTCTCCACACCGTTGTGCTGTGGCATGTGGTTGGTTGGAGGTTGTACTGAACAGGGGGCTGGTTGTCTCCTCAGGTCTCCACCACCCCGAACAACAAGACATCAGATCCCTCCACACCTGCCGCCAAGGCCAGAGTGAGTCCCTGCCACCTCACACACCACTACGCCCTCCTCCTCTCTACATTCACCCCAGACACCACCCATTCAGCATCCACACTGATGTTCATACCCACTAATGAACATGACTCTCAGTCCACATATGCACTAGTTTATTCATTCATTTTTTAATGAAATGTTTATTATTATTACTGAGCTGTCATTGTCTTTAGAGATATCCAGATATTATGTGTGTGTTCAAATTCAAAGCGGTGTCAGGCGTAAAATAATGCTCTATGTTGGGTTTGGATTACTATTGCACTGTTTCTTTGAGATGAGACAATTTGTAATCTACTTAATATTATGATAACATTAGCAAAGACTAAAGATTTGAAGTAACTGAGCTTGCCTTGCCTCTACCTGTGCTAGGCAGCTAGACAGTGGCTAAAGCTAACATTAGCCATTCTTTAGCTCTCTTTTTCTATCCTTTTACAAAGATTAATAAAAAAAGGGACATTATTAACAGAAATGTAATGTTTAAATTAAAGTTCTCCACTTACATGAAGCCTTACTCTAAACTAAAGTTAAAGTTTGGAAGCTAACCGTGGCAGCTTTCAGAAATCATTGAGTCTTAGCATATTTTCTAAAAGCTGCTTTTCAATCATAGTTTACAAAGTAACTTAAATACACATTTATATTTGAGTCTCACCCACACAGACCAATATACCAGGTTTGGGTGCTCCTTGCCCTGTGGTGGCCTTACAATGAAAAACACATAGTACTGTTTGTGTAAAATTAACTTCTTGATAATACATTTCATGTTACTGGGAAGCAAGTTTATTTCCCTTTTAGATGATGTTTGTAAGAAAAATATATTGGTAGAATAAGCAGCAGTTCAATACGTGGGTTGCATCCGTGAAAAACTTGCCAAGTCTTCTCTGTCAGTGCAGCAGCCTGTTGACTCTTTTTTGTGTTAATTATTAGATTGGATACTGTAATTGATCTCTGAAGGAACAAAACAAACTGATAATCTAGCAGTTTGTTCTTTTAACAAACAGGGACCTCAGTAGCATGTAGAAACACCATCTAACACAGACTGCCTCACTTTTTATGCTATGTGTAGTTTAAAGAAATTCTACTTTGCTCAGCATTGCTCACAAAACCTTCTAAAAGTCTCAAGCAGCTTTTGTCAGCAATCATGTCCTCATTTCTTTTCTAGTGAGTACTTCAGGGATTTTCCATTGCAACCTCTGAGAAGTCTTGGTTTTTTATTTGTTTTTCTATTTTCACTGTCACACATCCTCATCACATTACATCCAGCCGAACTACATTGTCTTCTATAGCTGACCAGTACCATTATTCACTCTGTATCCATGTACACTTTCTGAAGAACAGTTCTTGTCCAGATAGTTCCAGCTGTGTTCCTGCCTAGTCCTAACCTTGACTCACTGATTGATTTTAGTGCAGCTATGGATAAATAGTCTCAAAGTGCATTTTTCTTGGGGCTACCTACTACAAAGGAGTTGGTAGAAAAAGAGAATTTAAAAAAAAGATTGGCAATCTACATGTTTAAATTTGAAACACTGTTTCAGTTCAGTTTCCACTGAGCCATTTCCTTCAACCCCAAAATTATTCATTACAAAGACAGCTATCATACTCTGCAGGTAAAAGAAAATACTAGAAATAACCATGGACATTGAACAATGTGCTTTTATTCAGCAGTGATGTGCTTTTTGTTCACTACACATAACATTAACAGGATCACAGAGTTGTGTGTATGCATTAGACAATTGCTCACAACAGTAGCAGAAAAGAGACAAATGCTCACAGATTGTTTTGCAATCTTTTCTTTTTAAAAAGAAAAGAAATAACTGAATCTGCTGTTGCATGTCACATCGGCCTGACCATGCGAGAGGGATCACAGCACTTCCAAATATTCTGCACAGAAGCAAAAACAATGTTAAATAAAAAACAGACAAGTCAGCATTAAAGTAATATGATCATTTGTAGTTTTTCCTTTGAACTGCACAAAAAGAAGAAGAGGTGTAAATGCCCAGATTAACATATTTAATATTTTCAGTATTCCTATGTATAATGTATTTCTGTGTTTTAGGGACTGCAGATGGAAATGAGCTCAGAGCTACAATCTTGCACACAGCTTATTTTCCTCTGTGACCAATTCTGCAGTATGTGGTTAAAACTAACTAAGCTAAATATGTCCCTGAAAAATGAAATGGGCCCCGATAATAAGACTATCAAACACTGCTTAAGGGCCGTGTATTGCTATGGGGTCCTTCGTGTCATCCTTAGGTGTGATAAATAAGGCATGAAATGGGGTGTGATACAGTAGGTACTGTAGGTATGACCAACCAAACAAACAAGCAGCATCTAGTCTTTTTAACTTTGACTCACCAGAATATGACATAAAATGTGATCTCAGGTGTGAGAGAACTGCAAAAATACATTTTGTATATATATAATTTCACTACATTAGGTTTTGAAAATATTTGTACATATTTTCTTCCTTAAATACGTTTATGAACTAGGTTAATTTTTTCTATGAAAGTATACCCTATAAAACAATTGGTGAGCATTTGTCTCTATTTTATTTTGTGTGGTGAGCAATTGTCATGAAATCAAATGCATCAGTTTTATGAAACAATCATACTAAGTCTATCAACCTGCTGCACTCTGTACAATAAAACATGGGTGTGGCTTTTTCCCCACACTTGCAGTAAGGCACCAAATATTGTCAGCACCCTGCAGAGCCCCTTTAAACTTGCACAATTGAAGTGATTTTCAGGGTAAGGAGACATAGTGAACCAGAACTGCACAGGATTTTTCTTCTTTAAACCAACTAAGATGTTTACGATTAGAGAGGGGAAAAAACAGAGAGGAATATTGTGTTCATAGGCCGCAGCTCTTTCTGTGTGGTGTGTGTGTGTGTGTGTGTTTGTGCTCACATGTTAAGTGTTTGTGAGCTAACTGCTCAGTGAGTCATCCACTGCTGGTGCCACCTGCGTCATCATGCCATAATCAACAAGGAGAAGGAGACTTAAGACAGACACAAAGAGACGTGAGAAAGGCGTCTTCTGTCTGCTGCGGGGTTCTGGTTTTGTTGTGTTTTTGTTTTTATAGAGTACAGCCACAGAGGGAAGCTAATAACAAAACAGCAGAACAAGGATTTATCTTTATGTCAGGTCAATGCATAAAGTCTTAAAGCTCAGACTTTATGCACCTGACTACAATTAGCTTCCAAAACTTTATGTCAAAAGAAAGTTAAGTTATTTTTGCATTGTGGATATGGTAGTGTTTGAATGCACTGCAGACAAAGAGACAAGGCTCCTCCTGGCTTCCAACACTCATCGTTTTCATTAAACAACCGTATATTGTGCACAGTGTGTCCAAGTTTATTCAATTTCAGCATCTACTTAAGCAGATTTGTCAGAACATTTTAGGAAATAAAGGATGCACTGTTTTCCAAGTGGGTCTTCTGTTGTTTCTCTTGTCTTTACAGGCCAAAGACAGAGCTACTGATTGTGTAACAATGAAATAAATCCACACTCTCAGTGTTCTAATTGGCCTTTGTCCTATTAAAGTTGCTATTCTCTTCTCTGACGTTCCCATATATCCACTGAATATTGATTACAGTGTGAGTTTTGGCTGAAAAGATAACTAAAAGAATATCTCAGGGAGAGGCAATGGTAAGGAAACCTGAATGAAAATTGTTTTAAATCAGCAGCCCTTAGCTCCCATTTTAGCTGCGTGACAACCTCTGTGGCTGCAGCAGTAGTGAATATGCTTATGGTCTGGAACAAAAATGTTTTGGTATCTGTGGTGAATTTCTCTCCTGATGTCGGGTGTGCCAGCATGATTTTTATCCGCTTTCCACGTGCTTTTAGTAAGACTTGATGACATGAATTATATGAACAAGGCTGCTTCAAGTGATGGGTAAGTGCAGTGTCTGCTGCTTAATGGACATCCAGTGTCCTCAAGTCTTCCTCCACTCCAAGGCTCCAAGCTGATCCATGATAACCATCCAATCATAATGTCAGGGCTTCAGAAATATGTTTATAAACCACAGCGTTGTGACCGGATCAGTCTTTGTAAAGTCTTTATAAAACATCAGTAAATTATTTTCTACTTAATCCTCATATCTGCTCATTGTCCTTAGGGTGCCCCTTATTTAGAGACTCGATAGTCTCTTTCAGATGTGAAACATTTTGTAAAAGCATCCTAAGCAACCACGCCATGGCTCATGTAACGTTTCCTTGACAAGCTGCTGGGCAGAGCTAGAGACTTTTCCTTTTCTTTTCTAAATGATTTACTTATTAAAAGCTAATTTAGAATAAATGCTTTTTTCACTTGCAACGACCCCTGTGAGCTGCATGTGTTAACACCAAATCACTGACTGGTTTACTGTAGGAGCATTATTTTGCATGCCTTCTGTCTCATCTTCCACTGTTTGTCCTGTGCAGTTGTAACGGTAGCTGATGCTGTTTATGGAAGCACTCTGTTGTTACTCAGTCACTATCACTTTCACATACTGTACATTTAACAAGAATTTGCAGCTAAGGATCATTGACAGCCCTAATTTAGAGCTACAATGGCCTCATTATGTATTGTCCTAAATGCATTGTTTCATCAGTGCCATGCACCAATCATCACATACCTGCATACATCATTTGAACTGGATAACAGAATCTCTTCCATACTTACAGTATGAGGCTACTCTGTTTTCTGTCAACTTAAGCTGCAAGCTGATCTGCTCTTTTCTGCTGCTCTTGTCTGCCTTTCTATTCTACATCTATTCTTTCTTTTCTACTTGCTTTCTTTTTTTCATTCTATCTGTCTTTCTTTCTTTATTTCTTTTTCTTGTCTGTGTGTCTGCTTGCCCGTCTTTAGGTTCAGATAGTGCACAAAAAGCTGGACTTCAGCCACGTCACCTCTCGCTGTGGCTCCAAGGACAATATCAAACATGTCCCTGGAGGTGGCAATGTAAGTACTGCTGCAGGTGGAAGCACTCTGGTTAAGGTGGACACAAATTGCTCCTCCCGTTTGGCTTCATGTCCCGTCTACAAGTTGCAATTTGTGTTCTGGGAGGCCAGTTTATTTTGTAAGCATGTAAATTTGCTTAATTTGGTATGGATGCCATTTAGCCTTTTTTGGCTGCACAAAATACAATATTATCCATACTTTTAAAAAAACACAAGCTAGTAAGAAAAATGTCAACATAAATGAACTGTGAAGCTCTGCTGATTGGTCCTTTGCAGAGAGATGTGAAAACGAGCATCCATGTGATCTGCAAGCAACTATAAAGCCTTCCTTTCCTGTATCAAACATTTACATGAAAGCTTATCGTTGCCGTGTAATTAGAAATGAATGCATTAATTAGCACATCAGTGGCTTGCACTGTTTGCACTTTTGGTTGATTTCACTTTAAATGAACTGACCACAGGTTCTGGTATCCACCCCTCCTGATGTTGTTTCCATCTGTTCTTAACACCTGCACTATCATATTCCATCTCTTGGCTGCTCTCACAAGCACCGGTTTGCCATCTCAGCTCAGTTAAATGCGTATGAAAATATATATTTAAAATCGATCACATTTAAATAGATCATATGATTCACAAAATCCAAGTCTGATCAGTTTTAAAACTCAAGAAAAGCTCATAGTTCCCTTTGGTGATTATGGGATAATGTTAGTTTTAAAAGACTGACTGTCTATAAATCCAATTCTGCCATTATGTTTCCTCTTTTGCCTGCATTATTACCAAATAGGAAAGCTACAATTTACCACCAATTCTGCTTCTGCTATTCACACTGAGTGCAGACTTTGCAGTATTTTTTAACATGTGCACAGGATGGTCATGTGACTGCTCCCAAGAATTGGAATCTAACATCTGCCTTGCTCCCTTGTGTGCCTTTTATTATCTGGACTACTTTTATCAACAAGAGACGAGTCTAACTTTGATTAAAATGTGATTATTTTATGTTGGTTGGCATGTAAATATAAAGCACAACACAGATTTGATACAAAAATCCAAATAAGATATGCTGTAAAACTTCTTTTTTATAGCGGCACTGTCAGTTTTTGCCAAGCTTGTCAAGCATTTAAATATGAGACATAGTTAAGAATTAAACTTTTCAAGCTGCCTCCAGTGTGTGAAATCTTTGGGTCAAGCAGGTATTTGCAAATAAAGATGGTTTGTGATGGTCAGCTCATCATCCCCCTCTAGTCTGCTGTCAGACTGAGCGTAGCTTACACTGTCAGCCAGGTCATTAGCTCTTATAGTAATGAGGGAAAGCTTCACTCGCTATTAGAAACACACATTCATAGTGTGACCAGGGCCTAACAGCCTGTCCTGAGATATCTGCATGAATGCAGCATCATTAACCAGCCTAACAAAGCCAAGAAAGGACCTTCGGTGACCGCAGACCATGGCAAAGTCCTGGCTCAACACTGTCTGATTGCATTTCTGCTCTCGTATGCCACTCTCCTGTGGATGCTGAAACAAACATGGCCTGCACTGTATGTGGTGTCCTAACAGGCAACGCTGTGACCTCTGCTCTCCCCCAGGTGCTGATCTTAAATAAGAAGGTTGATGTGAGCAAGGTGACATCCAAATGTGGCTCCAAGGACAACATCAAACACAAGCCAGGTTCAGCTTCAAACCTAGACTACCCTGTTTTTCCTCCCTTAGAACCTTCAGCCCGCCGCGTTTTTTACACTCATCCTCATTATTTACCTCAGGTGGGGGTGACGTGAAGATCGAGTCCCACAAGCTGAACATTAAGGCTAAGTCTAAGATTGGATCCCTGGACAACGTGGGGCCCGGCGGCGGCCAGACCAACGGCCACAAGGTCACACTTAAACACAATGGCAGTGAGACTGTCTGGCTCTGCTGACTCACTGCTGTTACTGACCAACACCAGCAGATGGAGCCGAAGCTCACAGTTCACCTCACAGAAACTCCTCTGCTTTCTCTCTGTCTTCCTCGTCTTTTTCCTCTACACCCTTCTGTGTGCCCTTGCCCTTGTCTATATTTGGCTGCAGGAGGAGAAAACAGAGGAGAAGACATCTCCACCCCCAAGTGGCGCTCCAACAACAGGACAAGCAGGTGTTGCTAAGGCAACAGCACCGGGAGATGTTGCTAAGGAGAACGGCATGAAGGGAACTGGCCCCTCTCCGTTTGGAGGAGACGGACTGAGGGAGCCCCTTAGCATAGACAAACGCATCACTGAGACAAGTGGGTGTAAAACGCACACACACACACACACACACACACACACACACACACACACACACACACACACAGCAATCAGTGTAACCACATGCTAAGCTTTCTGAGCCCCTTAAAACTTTTAGCATAAAACTGAACCTTTCTGAAAACGAGATGTTTCTATTCACCAACTTCTTTTGTTAAGTTTTTAGCAGCTCTTAATCCAAGGTTATGCAGAGGACTTCCACTTTGCTCTTCTCCCCTTTCTATTTTAAAAAAGACATTTTAAAACTCAATTAAGTATTTGAAACCATCCAAATGAAGTTGCACTTGGAAAAGCATGCAGCATAAACATCTAAAGCTTGTTTTTTATAGTTACTACCCAACTTCTTCCTGACGAGTATGAATGGATGCTTTTTACCCCGGTGTCTGCAGCAGTGGTAAAAATAGCCATCAAATGAAATTATAAAGAGACCTACAGAGCAGAGATGAACTCGTCTTAGTGGATAAATCTTCATCTTCTGCACTGCAGCAGCCCTCCAGACGCAGTTCAGACGGGCTGCAGGCTGTGTCCTAATAAAGCTGCTGTCAGACTCAGTCTAATGATGGATGGCTGTGGATGTAATACTGTAAAAAAACAAGAACAGTTCGTCTGGTAATTCAGATGAAGCTGCAGCAGACACAAAGGGCCGGTTAGGGGACGCCATCTTGTCACAGCCTTTCTGCGTGTGCTTTTGCTCAGGTTTTCTCTTCCATGCTTGTGTTGTCTCACTCCGGTGCTTTGTCTCCACAGACTGAGTCCCAGCGACCTGCGGACCTGGGCAGGACACGCATGGCGCTCACTGACCTGCCAATCAACTGACCAACCAACTTACAACGGCGCAGTCACCTCCCTCTGGCCCCGCCCTTCATCTCGCCCACCGCAGCACCGAACCGACCGTTCTCCTCTCAGTGTTTCTTTGGGTCCGCCTGCCAGCTTCCTGCTTCCAACCCTGACCTCTGACCCTCTCCATGCCCCTGGCTTGACTTTTGGCCCTGTTAACAACAGAGAAGACCATTTGGTGTTTGTCTGTGTATCTCTGTGTGGGGTCCCACCAGCTTCTTATCGGATGAATTTCCTTGTTAGCACTGATTTAGATGACTTCAGCCCTAAACCCTGAATATAACTGCCCCAACACACACATGAAATAAATAGACCCACTATTGCACATAGTGAGTATAATCACCTTTTTCATAGATCGTTAAAGCTATGATTAGTTACTACTACACTTGTCACATCCCATGCCTCTACCCCCCCCCCCCCCCGCCCCCCCTTCCACTTCCAGTACATTAGATATCAGTAAGTCATGTCTTGTCATCATTACATCATCTCACAGCTCATTTCATGTTATTTTTCTCCAAGTATTGTAGCACTAGTTAGTCCACTCAAAATTCACTGCAGTAATGTTTTCTTTTTCTTAAGTCAGCACAATTAAAATACAAATGTTCAGAGTTTGTAGTGATAGATGCAGAGAGAGAGCAAAGTACATCCAGACTGAGAAGTTGTGTTAGCAAAAGATCTGTGCAAAGGTTTCATGTGTATCAGATAATCCCTGTCTTTTTTCAATGGCCACAATGTGACCCCATGGTTACTCTGACTAGAATTAGAAACATAATTTAATTATGTCATTAGTGCAAGATAATCATCAACATATTGGAAAAGGAAAAATGAACGAGCTCTGAAGCTCCCCTGGCTCAGAAAGGATTTGGTTCTGAAGATCAGTGTTTGACTGGAGAGTCACTGACTTTGCAGCAGTAGAACATGTAGGAGTGACCTATAACAGGAATCTTAAGACTTTAAGTATAAACTCAGAGTTTGATCTCTTACTGCCGCACCTTTTAGACCCTGATCATGGAGGGATTGTACACGTAATAATGTCTGAAGCACTTGTTAATAACAATGGCATCTGCTGAGTCACAGGCTGCTTTTAAAAGGCTCAGTCATACTAGCTCATGAAATGGCATCAATTCAGGGAGAATAAACAATACACGGAGGATAACAGGCATTAGTAGAATTGCCACTAACGTATGCTGTGATCTATGATCTACTTGCAAAGAAAATGCAAAGTAATATCAGCTTTGAGGTTTGCATCAAGTTCAGGGAATTTGTGTAAAGAGCGTTATGTTTTTACAAAGTTTGAAGTGTAGAAAGAGCAAAATTTGGTGTTTACTATGAAGCAAGCTTTCATAGTTTATTGGCTATGTGGCAACTTTATTTAACCTTCCAGCATTGGAATTGAAACTGTTTAAGAGGAGGCAGAAATCAGTGTTAGCAGATGTGCTAGAAAGCCTGCAAGCTTCACGTGTTTGTAACCCCTCCTCTTAGAAAGGGACTGATATTATGTACAGTCATCAGTACACAATATCAGAGCTGAATGAATGTCACAGTCCACAGCAAAGAGATGCCAACATTAGCATGTTTTATCCTGCTGCATATTATAGTTTGAATATTTGTTTTTATATGTATTCTCTCTTCTCTGGGAATATTAAGTATGAAACTGTAGCAACATTATATTTAACAGTTATTTACTGTTTCCATTTGGCTGGTAGCTGAATCTGTACCCCTCTGACTTCCATCAGGCTGTAGCTGAAGTCCACAGACTACTGTGGATGTATCAGCTCTACAGGCTTTGAAAGTTTGCTTTGCTTTGATACAAATGTTAGAAAGCCACCATTAAGCAACATAAAATCAGCGTAGTTTTATAACACATGACCTTTGTCTGTAAATAAGTCCAAATACTCCAATATGTGACCCTTTGCATGACATAAACCTGGGAGGGGGCTCATTAAACCGTCGTCCTGTTGACTGTTTGTACATGAATCTGTCTGCACTGAAGGCTTTCATCATCCATTAGTTCCACTCCACCTGCACCCCAGTGAGGGACTCCACTCTTACCCATAGATGTGTCTCAACTTTATAGTTAACAGACCAATAGCACCTTCCTTCTGTTACACACTGCAAAGGACGGTGGGCCTGCAGAGCCACAACCCGCTCTGATACTTCATAGTTTGCTAACAAACATGCAGAAGCACGTTTATGTGTAGGAAAGCACACACACTTCATTGTGTTCATGCACACACACTGGCACACACAACGGTACTATACAAAAATCAGCACCCTATAAACGGGGGGTTTATATAGCTAAATAGCTAAATAAAAGAATTTGTCTGTACTACTGGAAGCTGTAATGGTGGACACTGATATTCTTAAAACAAGGATGAGCTGTGTAGGCGGGCTCTTCCTGTCATAGTCAAAGTCTGACATTTTCCACTTAGACTCAGCCATTCCCGCCTCCTTTGTGTCTCTTTATCCTTCCTGCGTCTCATTCTAGTTCTCTGACAGCAATACAGCAATCCTAGTGTGGAGGGCCTCCTGTTCCCTGAGCATAAACATGACATCCAGACAGACACGCATAAAAGCAGCTGATAGGCTTGAGACAGGAGCAAGTTCACCTGCAGGTGGGGCTATTGATTATAGAGAATAATGTTACATTCATGGCAGACCTGAAGTTGGAACTTCTTTGCAACTATTGGGGTGATTTAGTGATTAACTTGTACCAAACTTTTGCCTGGTAGATTGAACCTACAGGAACACTTGTAGTAGAGACTTACAGTAGCAGATGATCCAACTTCTTGTTTTCTGCCTCTCTGTCTGGCACATATTTCACCCAACATCTGTAGTGTAAATAGATGAGAGTAAATAGCTTATGAAATGTCTTGAGTAATTTTTTTTTTACATATTTTTCGTAGTATTTTGTGTTTCTTTTATATAGGATATCACCTGAATATGTGAAAATATATCAAAAGCATGCATTTCTTGAATGTCAAAAACGGGACAAAATCCTCCCACACTGGACAGCAGGAACTGCCCAGCTCCAAAATGCCATGAATGCAGCAGTATTTAAGTGACGCAGCTCCAAGAACGGCCACAGAATATTTGTGTTTGTGACCATCCAGTGAAGCTTCAAATAGTCTTTCTAGGAACCTATCCTGCATTTGGGAAAAAAATTCACATTTAATTCTGTTCTAATCAAATCTTGAGTGGGAATAAGCCTGATGGCTACCATTTTTCTTCAGTTTCCACATTTGTTAAGCATAATCCTGAAGAGTTATAATCTAGGCGTTCAAGTTAAGAGAAGCTATTCAGTCTTAATTTTACTGTACATCTTACCCAACACTGTGATGTGGCTTTGATTTAGACCAAAACAACTGCTATGAATCAACAATAACACAGACAGGAAATGTTCCTTCCTGCTAGCTGTGCATTAAAGGCTGGGATGGTCTCTGCTGGAAACACTGAGGGATTTTCAATGCGTCTGTGGCTTGCTGCCGTAGTTGTCAGATGTGTGAAGTGTTACTACTGCATCCATCCTGTAGAGAGCGCTGCTTAGCCTCTGGAACACTGATAGTCTGGCTCTTTGACTTTTAACAAAAGCTGGCTGAAAAACCATTACATCTCCATTTGAGCAGCCATAGTAGAGCTCCATACCGTCTTCATTTAAACTACAAGTATGATATTGTGTCTGGAACACGTAATAATATCCAAATGATATGGAACATGTACAATTCCCCAAAAAACTCTAAAGTCTTGTGCACTTTGAACACAGTCTTGTTCATTTCTTGATGCACTCAAGTGATATAACTGTGCTCAAGTTGCTTCAGTGTATACTGGTAAAACCTTGTCAGCTGTGTACCGTGCGTGTGTGCTTCTGGGAACAATAAAAGCTCTGTTAGTTAGATAAACTTATGATAATAAAAGAGTAAGTGATCAAATAGTCAACAATTAAGAACAGCTAACTAAAGCACCATGTAAGCATATTTAATATCGTACTGTTCCCTCCGAACCATGCCTGAAAGTAACACACGTCACATGACACATGCGTGGATAATATGTGAAAACAATAATGTGATCTTTTCTTTGAGAACAAAGGTTTGAACGCACTTTGATAGATTTAGGCGTTGGAATTTGTATAGGCAAATAGGAGCAAGTTGTAGTGTTTTTCTGTGTAGGAATCGCATTGGGAGAGAGTGTGGCCGTGTGAGGGGGTGAGCTGCTGTGTATCTTTGGTGAACATGTTGGTGCCCCTTTAGCGTAGTGGAATTATGTCGTGCTGTTGGCTTTGGCGGTTCAACACCCAGCTCTCCAGTCTGCCCTTGTGTTGTTCTCTTTAATGTAAACTGGTTGTTACATTCTGCCCAGGCTGCAAAGTCACATTTTGCGGTCATATTTCGTACGGGAGCCAAAAGGCCACAGAGCTGGAATCAAACGGGCCCGATGCGTTGAGGAGCTGCAGCCTGTGTACAGCTATGTTTATGTTTATGGCCAGTTGGTCCGGCTCATTGAACTTCCATTTGCCATGGTTAATACGGAATTTACAAACATGATGCCTGGTTGAAGTGAAAAAAATCAGCCAGACTTATTCGGAAGTATTGAAAGTCATGCTCATATATTATTTTGTAACATTTTCTTTCATGCTAATTAAAACTCAACATGTTGGCAATGTGCAAAGATTACTGAGTGCGTTCGGTGAATGGGGCTGACTAGTATTCTGACTAGCAACTTCAACAACTTCATCATAGCAACCCCCTTTGCTTTTATAAAAGTTAGCGTGTGTAGAAAGCTTCTCAGTGAGGAGCCTGATAGCATGTCCTGCTGCTAAACCACCAGCATAGCTCATGTTACAGCTAATAAAATGACATATAGAAATATTAATTATCATATCCTCGTACACCATGGCCAAAAGCATGCCCTGTTATCATTTTTTTACGACTAATATATATGTATCAGATTTTTCTTAACTGAAAAATTGCTAAGGAAACCAGTGGACTTCCACATTCCTCATGAAGATAAAGGTCAGTCACAATGACAGGGATAAGATGCACACTATTCATGTAGTACACCTGGTCAGGTACGATGTGAATGTTGCTTTGCAGCTTTGACAAAGAGTAATAACCAGACTCACCCTGATGTTTGTTCACAACTGTTTGATTCCACAGATATAGCTTGAACAGCACCCTTCCACTAGAATCTCCCTTGTACATAGACACCACTGTGTTTTTATCACTCCAGGAGTATCTCAAATTAATTAAACAAAATAAAAACAAACAAAAAAAAAAGCTTACTCTTTAACAGGGTGTTGTGGATGTTGCCAGTTGAGCGTTCACGTTCATGAACCCGTTACTGTTTAGCTTAATAATGGTGTTATTATAAGACTGAAAGCATAAAAAAAAAGGAAAAGTGTACTTTTTATTTTTTCAGTCTGCCTTTTTTCCCACTAAGAAAAGGGCTGCTGAAGTTTCAAGAATGTTTTTAAAATGTATTTAAGATGCAAGATAATGACTACGTGTATGAGGTTTGTCTCTGTTCTGTTATGAAAGCTGGATGACACACATTTTCACTCATTTTCAGATTCAGACTGCGGCGCAGTGTGTGTTGTGTCAGGCATGACCTGGTGACTTGTAGCACAGAGGCTTCACAGAACAAGAGAACACAGTAAAATTAGCAAACCTGGGCTCTTTGAAACAGGAGGTAGCAATATGATAGGTGTGAATAGCACCAACACACACTGGCCAGTTCTCCTTTTCGCTTACCACCACTCCCCAGTCAGACTAACAATAACTGGACTTAGTCTTTTGGCATGTGGTATCAGTCATGTCTTGTGTTAGACAGCTCCTGTTTTGACACCTTAGCATACCTGCCAACACTAAACTGAATCAAGGAAAGTATTGGACCAAATTCATTTCCTTAATCAATGTCAAATAAAGTAGAACATTTTGGACTAGCTTGCTGTTAAAGAGAAAATTTATATTTGGTGAGTTTAAACTCAGCTAAAGTTCATAATCCCTGAAATGTACCAGAGTAAAAATATAATGAATAGAATAGAAATAAAGGGAGTGTTGATAGATATGCACCTTGGAGCTCCACGCGGTGCCTCCCTCCTACAGAGGCTTCGTAGCTCTGCAGCACTGAAAAGGCAGCAGCTCATACATGTATCTTGCCACATATAGTCCAGTTGTACATCCCAATCCCTGACCGGCTGCCCAGTAACGCCAGCAAGCTGCTTAAATGTCAAGGGGAGTGGAAAAAGAAAAGTGTTGAGGTGAACACTGTCTGCTGTATTTCAGTCCTGCGCTTGTCCTTACGTGCCAACCGTTCAATGAAAAGTGAGACAGCTGGCCAAACAGCTTTTCTTTCAGTGCTGTGGGGTGAATTCTCTGTAGTGTAGGCTGCATTATTACTGTGTGTAGGGCACAACACCATAGCAAGAGCATGCAGGAGACGACAGAATAAACTGCTGGTTGGAAGAGGCATCAGTTCTATTAGATAGCGCTCATCTCCCCCTTCAATTCTGAATATTTGGTATGAAAGAGATGTTCATTGTGATTAATTGTTAACTAGTGACGTGAATATTAATCATGAAATAAAAAGATGAGCAAAATATGAGTTTGTTCCTGCTGTCTTTTTTCTCCTCCTACACACAATTCATCGGTTTGTGTGTTTATTGACTTCTTCTGTGTAAGGTTAAAATGATTGGATACGTGTGTGAGAATTCTATGCTAACTGGTGTGCAGTATTTTCATATATTTGCACACGTAGTTCGGCAAGTTAAATCACTGTTATTTCGCTCCGCTACAAGCGTCACCATAGCAACGCGCAAACCAGAAGAACTGTTGATAATCATGCATTTCATTTCTCTTCACAGGTTTCCCTAACCCTTCACCAGGTTTTTATGCTAACATGAAATAGTTCCTATAGTTAAGCATAACTAGCGAGTTAAGTGAATAAACATTTGTCATAAAATGTTTGCTCTGTGGGACCGTAGTATAAGCGGAATAAACAATAAGTGCATTTTTACTTAAATCATCATATCAACTTAAGAATCTACAGTTGAATAAGTAAGGATTAAACAACGAGAAGCCGCGCATTTCACGGTCTTAATGCACTTTGCTGCACGTCGTGGTGTTCTAGACTCCACATCGTGCATTAAAACCGTGAAAAGCACAGCTCCTCGTTGTTTAATCCTTACTTATACAACTGTAGATTCTAAAGCTGATATGATGATTTCAGCTTACAGTATATTGCTCCCGAATACAGCTTGATTTATTTTCAGTAATAATAATAACTAATTTGTAATTTATTTGGCATTGTGAAGTTTGTCTTCATGCTGGTAAAAGAAAAAATAAAGAATAAGAGTGTTAACTAAAGGGCAACATTGTGTGCCAAAGATGCAGCATGTTCACCATTTCTGAAGTTTTCACAGAAGAGGCTCTATTACCACCACACAGTCAGAGATGCAGCCTGTTAATCTGTCAGCACAAAGAGATTCCTGCTGATTTCCCTCATCTTTTCATACACCGCAGATAGTGGGCTCTTCAAAGTTCCCAAATATACATTTTTATATAGTACTTTCATCTGAATGTGCCATTTTAACTCATTTATATCTTTTTATTAACCGAATTCATGCCTTTACTTCTAGTGTTGACGTTTCCATTGGGTTTGCATCAGTCTAATAGCTCTTCAGTGATTCTTCCTGCTGAAATTCATAAGTTAAAAAAAGAAAGAGAGAAAATCACTATGGACATAAAGGATAGGAGAGACCTAGATTTCCTGATGCCACTAGGAAATGGTACTTTTTCATTAATATCATATTGATAGAAACTTTTTTCTTGTCCTTTACAGGATAATCACAAGTACAGAATGTGCATTATTGCAAGAGCAATTTGAAACATAAATAAAACCCAGGAACGTTAATACCTGAAAGAAATTCTGTATTAAACAAAGTAAATTATATGTGATGAGTAAATTAAACAAAAATAAGATTAAAAAAATAAACTTTTT
>JBBDHI010000008.1:9162343-9172601 GCA_037177115.1 Craterocephalus stercusmuscarum
TCTTTGTGTTCTGGTAACAGGAAAGGAAAATCGGCTCTGTTTATCCGTTTTTTCGATTTTATGTGTAAACGGAAAAACGGATAAACGACGGTTTTCCCGTTTTTTCGTTTTTGACTTTAAACGAGAAAACCAACTGCCTGAATATACACGGACAACAGCCAGTCATGAGAGGAGATGGAGGTAACAGATAAGTGAGCAGCCTGCCTATAGACACGGAAAGTCCTGCTGGTGACCTTGGAGTCACAAGGATACTTGGATGAGTTATTTTTTCATAATATTCTGTACTACTATGGCATTCATAGGCTTCATATTATACACGAGCTCTCAGATGCCGCTGTAAGATGTGCATCCAGTGACCATTAATCACCGACAAACACTGAACTTAACTTACACTTTTCATTAAAGTCTATATACTGAATCTACATCTCTGATTGTGTTATTGCAAGTCATCAACACTCGTCAGAGTTAACACAAAACAGGAAATGTACTTTTTCTGTGCAACAGCAGTAAATACACATGAAATATGATCAACTTAGAACTTGTGCTACATGGAAAACAACAGATATTATTTGCATCCTGTGCGGCCTTTACTTCCTAATTTCTCCTTCGTGTGAACAACATGTCCTTTTGCAAGGATGCTGTGATTTCATGCACAGATCAGGAATGGCAATTGTTATCATCAAAGTGATTAAGCTTCACCTGTAAAAAATCAGGCTTCATTATCAGCCCATCTAACCTATTTTCAATACTATCAGCGCCACGGCCCTAATAATGATCAGTATATCGTTTGCAGCCTCCTGCAGAGCTGCAGTGACTGTTTGTAGCTAACTGCTAGCTAAGTAGCTAACTTAGCTAAATAGCTAACAGCTGCTACTCACGGGGCTCGGGTGTGAGATGATGCGCTGCTGAGCCCATATAATAACCGCCGAGCAGCCGAGATGCGGCACATGGAGCTCATATGAATTGACCATAAGATAAAGATGTCATGGACTTAATAAATGAAGGTGATATATTTTTAGGTGGATTCAGTAACACTGTAACTTATAAAATCACCTACATTGCCAAAATATGCATATTATAATGAAATTAAGCCAAAATTGGGCATTTTATATGGAAGGAATATCAGAAATATTATTTTCTAATATATTATTTTTATTAGATTATTATTATAAAAATTTTCTAATATTTAGATTAGATGAAAATGAATTGTTAATTTCACAGATTCATAGTTTTTTGTACTGCATCTTTTTGTTGAAAATAATCAATAGACTAATCGATTAATCTAAAAAAATAATCGATAGATT
This sequence comes from Craterocephalus stercusmuscarum, assembly GCA_037177115.1. Lineage (NCBI taxonomy): Eukaryota > Metazoa > Chordata > Actinopteri > Atheriniformes > Atherinidae > Craterocephalus > Craterocephalus stercusmuscarum. The sequence goes on from JBBDHI010000008.1 coordinate 9,163,648, forward strand.
AATCGAAGAAAAAATAATCGTTAGGGACAGCTCTACTTGCATCATTCCCAAGCTATCCCAAAAGTTTCATCGAAATCCATAACTTTTTGAGTTATCTTGTACGCTGACAGACAGACAGACAAATAAATGGCAGCTAAACCAGAACCTCCTTGGCGGAGGTAACTAACAATGACTGACGAGCAGGTAAACATTTGAGCTACTACTACTAAGCAAAGCGTTGCATGACTGTATAACATGCTGTTTGGCGAACAGCATAGATGGATGCCATGCCTTTAGCCAAGTGCAACATGATAGCCTCCGTTACTTTTTCTGCTGCTTGGAGCCGCTCTCACATGGTGCATCCCTTGCAGAGGCTTACGACAGTCAGATCCGGCTTTGCATGTGTCGTACTGCTGTGTGGCGCCGACGTAAATGGTCAAACAAATGAGCTGTATTACCTCTGGATGTGGCAACAGGTGCACTGTCGACACAGAACAGGTGTTTCCTATCTTCCTTCCTCTAGCTGAAATAATTCCAGAGCTGACTTTGCTTTTCTGTTCGGCACAGGTCTTTGTTTTCAGGGATTCTTGTCTGGCTTGTTGCTCATTCCTCAGTGTTGACATGAACAGGCATGAACAGACAGCTCTAAACTACAAAGTTTTATTAATAATTTGTGATTATTTACAACTTTAAGATACTTAATCTCCCATGTGCGTCACGCTAACAACACCAGTATCACCTTCAGTTACTATTACGCATCAAACCCGACATCCCACACAAAGAAAGGCCGGACAGACTCTTATTTGCATCCATAAGCCATATTCAAATAATTCATGGTATCCCAGGCACATAATCATCGTCTCAGTTGACAAACACAAGAGCATTTGAACAGGTGGGTAGAAGTAAAGCACTGTCCTGTGCACACAATCAGACAATCAAACACACACAGGTGGACACACAGGTGTAGCAGCCCTGTCCATTTGCCAGCTGTTGGGTATTATGTAAATGAGGTGTAAGTTTACAGTGTCCACAGAAAGCCAAAAATCCATGCTGTGATGGACAGTCCTTTAGCATTGACAGCTCATTTTAAAAACTTCGCATTGACTGTTTAATGAAATGAACAAATTAAATCAGCATCTTTATTTTTTGTCTCAGGATGAGCAACGTTTTCACACAGATCAGAGGAGAGGGAGGGACAGCAAACCTCCTGACCTCGCTGTCATACAAGCCTCTCCCGTCTACCTCTGACAGTGCCTCATGCAAAACGTTAAAGAGAAACACACAGGTAGCAAAACAAAACACTCTGTGATGTGCAACACTATCCAGCAGCCTTTTGAAAAGATGTACAGTAAAGTAAGTGGATAAAAAAAATTACAGTAGCTGCTGAAAAATAGATGAATCACTGCATGAAATGTTTCTGATTGGGCTTTTATATGAGACCCAACCCAGCTGACACACAGTGGAGCCTCCAAACGCAGAGACGGGGAAAACATTGGATTAAATTCACAGTTCCATTCACTAGTATTCTATTTATTAAAGCACTGAATGCAGGTTCAACAGGCAGATAAAAACTCCAAATTATTCTTCTCATAAATTATAATGGTAAATGATCCCAAACATCTTCTTTACATTCACTTATACTGTTAGGCAGTGATTCCCAAACTGTGGCTCGGGACCCACATGTGGGTCACGATATTGTTTCAGGGGGTCGCCAAATAATTGTGAAAAATATAAAAACCTATATTTCACAAATGAATGTGAGGTTTCTATCATGGCTGTCTAAATGAAACCAATAACAAAGAGATAAATCTAAATTTACCACTTTCATTGTTTAACACATTAATGCATGAATCCCATTAATCCTCCTTATTTATGAAGACAGACTGTTTGCTGTAAGGTACAATGAGACCGTTCAAACTGAAACTAAGTGACACTCTCTCATTCTAAAGAAACATGCTGGGTTTTGAACAACAACAACTTTTAAACAAAGTTTCCTTATTAGATAAAACAAAACAATGACTGACATCTAATATTAGAAAAACTCAACCGCTCACTTCACCCTTCCATTAAAAAGGCTGCAGAGAAACCTCGCAAGGCTACAGAAAACATCAGAATCTTGTCCCCTGTGGGCTGCAGCAGCAACCTGATGCTACGGAGAGTGGAACAAAGGTGAATCTGCTCCATTTTAGACACTATTTACTTGCTCTACATGATTCAGTCACAATGACACTCATTTAAAGCCAGATTAGTATCGGCTCAGCTCAGCTGCTCCAAACGCTACAAACACAAGGTTTAAGGAGTTTCAGTATATTTAGCCAGAACATTTTACATGCAGTAAGCCCCCAACAGCTGATTGAGGGTGCTCAAAACGACTTCATGCTTGGTATTTGCATATTTCTCCAAACATCCTGGCTCCTAAATAACATCATTAACACCAGCGCAGCCAGTAGCAGCCTTTTCTGAACGTCCTCTGTCTGCCCGGATTGAACTTCTTCTCACCCATGTGACCGCTCTTGTTCTCCTCTCTTTCACTGCGAGATGAAGGGGCTTCAGCTTATCCCTTCAAAACTTTACATTATCATTTTGATATCATTTTGCTTACAAATGCTTCATATCACAGTTGTGAGAAACATCGGACTTGTTAGAAAAAGTGAGTAAAACAACTTCTTACTGTGGATTTAACATTAAATTCCATTAAAAAAAGGACAATAAGATAACAACTAAATAAAGTCATACTTATTACTGAACCCTGGACTCACTGGCTTAGCCATAAATATCTGTACTTTTTAATACAAAACCATCCGGAATCAGATTGGCTGCTTATTGAAGAGAAGATAATCCGGAAGCACTTCAGTTTGAGAGAAACAAGAACGAACGAAGACTGGATTCTGATGTCTAACACGCCGTGTACTTGATCAGGTTCCACTCTGAGACTTAGTCCAGTTCACACTTTGATAAATGAATTCATTAGAAATTGTACAACTAGGGCTATTTGCAGTGGCTAAGCGGAGTGGCTAATGTCTTCATGCAATCCGAAGGACAAATATAGCTCTCAACCTACAGTTTGCACCATCTGAGGAGAGGAGATGAGAAAGAATGAGGACAAAGGGAAAATAAAGCCAGTGGAGGGAAATAAATAGCGATGATTTCTTTTCAGCGGGGCTCACAGTGAGAGTCAGAGTGGAACCTATTACGCTCTTCATTAACTCAGAGGAAGAGACGGACAGAGATGGATCTCAGCGTCTGTGAGGGATTTCAATTCATATCTGGCTGCTCCAAAGCTGCACTTTAAACCAAGACCATCTCATACGTTTCTACATGTAGGCTCCCATGAATACAGATTCTTTCTGGTTTTATGTTTCATTTCAGGAAAGAATGGAATCACCAACAGAACTTAATCATCACTGTAACCGAGTCTTTCCACACAACCCATCGCTAACGGGATGAGTCACTGCTGGTTTGACAAACAGGAGGCGCTGAGAGTAAAGCATGTCAAAGTTTAAGCAACCATCCATCACCAGCAACTACGTAGATACAGTAGGAAGGACAAAGCATGCATGTTTACACACCTTAACATTTAACCTAAACTTATTTTACAAACTCATCTATTTTTTTATATTGAGATTCAAACAATCACGGCCACCAATCAGGCCAACATATATTTCAGATTTTTACAGCACAAACGTTTTCTCCTATAAGTGCGATGATTTCTGCAGTTAGAGGGCTAGCTACCGGGTTTTTCTTCAAACTGAACAAAAATGAAAAACAAAAAAGATGGCGTAGCTGTCCTGACGTACGATGGGAGCTTGTGGCTAATTTACTTTCCTGAATTACTTTTAAACTATTTACATTTAGCAACACCCTGCCGTTCACACACTGGAGCTTTTCTGATTGAAAATGGGTAAGACCGAAATCCATCTTTTTACATTTATTGATGCTTTTATCAGTGCTGAGTATCTACCTTAAAACCTTTCAGCAAGAAAAATCTAAGAGTGTAAGGTTGGCAGTGAAACCAAATGACTTTTTTTCCCCCTCTTCATGCTCCTTCACACTCATCTCTGCTGCTGCCTCTCCATGTGTGTGTGTGTGTGTGTGTGCGTGTGTGTGTGTCTGTATTTGTGTGGGTAAAGCAAAGGTTTGAATAACAAGCAGCCAGCTAAGTGGGTCAGGGTCGGAGGAAGGGGGAGAAAGAGGGGGAGAGAGACTATTAGGATGACAGGCAAGGACAAAGGAAAAGAGAGGAATACAGTGTATCAAGGAAAAGGGGAGAAAAGTGAGGGGGAACGGGAGAGGTTGAGATATGGAATTAGCTGTGAATGAGATGAAGAAAGACATAAAGGTTAAGTAAGAGTGGGGAGAGAGTTAGAAAGAGTGTGCTTTAACTCCATTTCGCAGACCAGACTGTCTCTGGTTACTTCCTCAACCAAACCCAAGACCCTTTTAAAATCTTACACAAAAGTCATTTAATTAACTGATTATTCCAGAAGATTGAAAATTTCATATTAAGTGATAAAATCTGAGACGTGAGCTAATATATTGAATTTCCAAATAACTATAGCGCATAAAGTGTCTAACATAAAAAGAAATGAATTCAAGTTTAAATTGGTAACCTTAAGATCAAAGGAATCTGGCCGATGTGGAGGTGCTTGGTTGATAATTAAAACTATGTGGAACAGCGTCTGACTTCCTCCTCAGATCTACAAACACGACATCTTCCAGAAGCTTTCACGGTTTTTCTACGTGTGGAAATATTTAGTTGGAGTGAACTGAACGGATTTCAGCGGACTCTGACCTCCTACAACTTGTGTCTGACCTGAGAGAAACAGATTGAGGAGGACAGGAAGACATGCGAGTGGTTTTGTGAGTGTGTGTTTGTGTGTGAGTGTGTGTTTGTGTGTGTGTTTGTGTGTAGGAAAGGTAGATTCTTGCAGCTGTGATGGTTCAGCTTAGCAACTGTTTATCGGTCTTATCTCTGTAACCCTGACAACAATATAAACTTCAGTTTTATTGGCTAAATGTTTCACCCCCACTGCAAATAAAGACTGTATGTTTGAAGATAAAGACTTCTCTGTCGATGTTTGGAGGGAAATTCAACTTGAAACGGTGATTTAAGCCTTATTTTGCAAGTGTGCGTACAGACTAAGTGGTAAATATTTCAAATGCTTCCAAAACCGACAGATATAATTCTGCCTGTTTGGGCAGCATAATGCCTAAAAAGGCGGTTTTTGTTATTGACAGTTGTATAAAATTACTTATCCAAAGAAAGTTCAGACTACACACGAGTAGGAAGAAAAGCAGTCATCAGTCATCTGAGGCATATGCAGGCTCCGGCCGTGACCTAATGGTTGCATTTTGGGACTAAAATGTGAGACAGTGCAGGTAAATTTACTCGTGCATGTGCAACCAATACATCTGCCGGGCTATTTAGCACTTATTAATACATTTCTGTTGTCCCTGACAAACTTCTGCTCCCCTCTTCAGACCAGTAGTTCACAGCAATGTGCAAAACAGCTGGCTTGCTGAATGAAATTACAACTGAGATGAACTTTAACCATTTCATGCATGAATTACTAGGAAACAGTTCCACATGTTTCTGCATACAGTAATTACTTCCATTGCTTCTTTATTTCTTAATCATGTTTACATTTTATTCATTTATTTTTGGTATTTTATTTAATAATGATTAATGAAATATGCTTTTCATATTTCGATAACATGAATATTCTATACAAAGTGTGTCTGTATTGTTTTCTTTTCACAAAAGAAAGTTTGGTAATTACAATGTGTGTGTGATTATAAATAAATATTCTTTCTAAAGTAAGTGACAGTGTCTTGAATGACTCATCGATGTCCCCTGAAATAGCAAAATTACTAATGTTCCATCCCCACTGGAAAACAGCAGTTAAGTAGGCCACTGTAGTGGACAGTGTTAAGGGTCAATCCTTTCAGGTGATTCATATGAAAGGAGAAATTTAAGGGCCACTGTGCTCCTAGAAAACAAAGTTCGTCTGGAAGATATGCGCTGTAGTCTTACCCCGTCGAGGCAAAAATGCAAAGTCTTTAAATTGAGCTTACCTAACTGTATGGAATTAAGTTGCAATCACCCCGCTATATCCTCTTACATATCATACTTTAAGTCTAAGAACTGGTACTGAGAAAAATCTAACTGCAATCTTTTTCCCTCTGAAACAGGTTTATACTTTCCCTTGTAGTAAAAATTGTCGTGTTATTTATCTCAATTAAACGACAACACCTCATTTTTGGCAACATGCTTTCTGGCTTGTACGTGTTTGGTTCCACGACGGTGTGTGCGTATGGACACGTGGGCACGTCTAACCAGCAGGCAGAGAAAATATGTCACTTCTGCCACCTGGAAAGCAGACAAAATGTGCTTTTAGACTGTAAGGGTGGTAAAGCTGAGCGCTGGTGTTAACCATCCCTCACACAGAGTAGGGCTGGCCGATATGAAACCAGTTTCATATCTCCATCATTTTTTCCTTAATCACACTATAGATATATATCTGGATATGAATTTTTTTGGTCAAGTAACCGAGGAGACGTTTCAAATTTCAGGCTGAAAATGTGGATATATTGCCCAGCCCCAGGGGAGATCCAGCTGAATATCCCCATCATTGCTGTCATTTCTGATGCATATCCCAGCTTTAAGTGGATCCAGCAGGTTTAATCAATGTTAGCGCATTACTTTAAGGACAATGAGAGGGACTAAACTCAGTAAAACAGTCTTTACTCATTTGGACTCTCTTTTATGCTCTCTGGTTTTTGTCACAGAATTTCAGTCATTTATGAAAATGAGTCCGCAGTGAGATTTGAAATGTGACTTCACAGTGGAGTGCAGCTGTCTCGTGATGCTGAAATGAGTGGCGCAGAACAAAGACAGCAGGAATTACGAGTGAGGTGAGTTAATTTGTAAAACCCTGGATCCTGCAGGTTTGAAACACGGATTAAAGTTGCCATGTAGCATAAAAATTAATCACGCTCCTTTCCCATTTGCTTATTGCATCATTTTAAATTGCACATTTGATATCCCTCCTGCCTTAAAATGAATGCTTGAAACATCTTACTAAAGAAAATATCAAGTTTCCGGTCAGGAAACAGTACATGAGATCAGCCTGTGCCATGGTTCACATCGCAAAGCCCAAAACAGCAGAAAAGTTTGCTTGTAGGGGCAGAGGGCAACATGGTCAGAGGAACTTTGCAAATTCACAAATGTTACAACTTTATTTCAGTCTAACCACAATAATTAGCACTTCACTCCAACAGCTATGATTGCGTGATCTTGAACAAAAGCCGAGGGCTACAAACAAAAAATGGTTTCCAACATTTCCTGAATAATGCCATGGAACTGGTCCAATCCCGTCTGCGGAAAAGTTAATTGATCCAAGTCATTGTCGCAAATACAGTACACACACACACACACACACACACACACACACACACACACACACACAGAAACAATGCAGCAATGATTGCAGTATGTGATTTGATTGCAATATGTTTGTTTTGGAACTGAAATGCTGATAATTAGTCTCTTCTGGCAGAGCTGAGTCTCCGCCCATCTGTTCCATTTGGCATTCGTCCACCAACAAGGAGTCCCTCATTGCTCCATCCCTGTGATTCAACCAACTGAAGCGCCTTCACACAAACCAACACACACACAACAGTACTGAAAGTCACCCAATCGTAAGAAAGCTTCAATGGGGGGGGGGGGCAGAGAGGAGTGTGGTGAGATGTTCCTCAGTAAGCGGGCCAGCCAACACTGACAGACGGACACACAGACGGACTGCTTGTGTTCTGATAGATAATTAGATAAAATGGTGGCACGTTCAGTGTTTAGAAAACTGAAAGCGCGTACAACAGGAATCCTGAACGTGTGGAGAAATAGCTGGGAGACGATAAGTGTAGATGTAGGAGCATCTTTTTAAAGAGCAGGGCCTCAGTGATCAAACACTGCTGATATATTGTAAGACGCATTGAAGCAGTGGAGCCAATTTCCTCAGAGTTATTAGATCTGGTGAGGATTTCTATAAAAACACCAATTACCACAACACATCCACATGCTGCATCCTGATACATGACATTTTAAATTCACTGACAAATCCATATTAATTCATTTTTGTAATCCTGACTGACAAATATTGTTCCTTAAAAATGGTAATGCTTCCTTTCAAATTCAGTGAGGACTGCATTATTTTTCATAGAAGAGAGGATTATCGTGTTTATGCCATGGCTACATGCCAGGAATCACAATATAGCCTAAGTAAAGTCAGCCAAGTCATGTGGAGCAGATTTATTATTACATGAAAACACCGTATGTACCCTGCAGGTATACACTAGGCTGGAGAAGCATAGGGTGTTCTGCCCCTCTAGCTAACACAATGCTTCCACACAAATCTTCTCTGGTTTGGTTAAACTAGTTCTGTAATCGTCAGGTTACCTGTGGGCGGTGCACCTATAGTCTGACCTTATTGCAGATTATGCATTGCATCCGCCTCAGAGTTATTAGGTGGCAGGGATTTTTCTAAGAAACTGTGATATACGTTAGTGTTGCACATGTACGTGTCTGTCTCAGAAACCCAAACAGCAGGCAGCAAAGCGTGGACTCAGAGCATACATGTGAACGCTGGAATAACTGCAGAGCATGAGAACTTCTATGTGAGCAGTTGCAGTGTCTGAATCAGTTTCCTGTCCTAAACTTACATAAAGGTTAAGACTAATGTGAGCTGTTTGTCATGAGTGCAACAACTTTCCCAAACAAACACAGCAAAATGCATCCTATGGTGGTCATGTTAAATTTGACCTTTGTGTGGATATGATACTTGTCTGCATCAACAGTGAAAAGGGTGAACTGATGGTCAAATCACAAGGTAGGTAGGTAGGTAGGTAGGTAGGTAGGTAGATAGATAGATAGATAGATAGATAGATAGATAGATAGATAGATAGATAGATAGATAGAT
>JBBDHI010000008.1:9222362-9235058 GCA_037177115.1 Craterocephalus stercusmuscarum
TCTGAAGGAGTTCCAGTTGCACCACAACTGTCTGGGTGAGTAAATGATCGTATAGCATGCTACAACATAGCTACAGGCTGGAAAATACAGAACTTCCCCTTTAAAGACAGATTGTGGTGAAATTGTCAGGAAATCTCAGAGATGGAATAAGGAGCAAGTGATGTTTGCAGCGAGCTGGCTCATTGCTTGGATCCAGGATTTTAAAGGATTCATTATAAACCTCAGGGTTTGGTGGAGGTCTGCCATTCCTGAGTGCTTCTAGTTCTAGCTTTGAAATCTGTGGCTTTACAACCAATGAACTGTGGTAAGCAGACGACATTTACAAAACATCAAAAATATACCGTGATTATTCGTCACTCGACCCTTCTTTTCCTAAGTTGCTTTCCTTTTTCTGCTGTTATAATTCACCCACACTGTGGACCCAGCCTGAGGGCAGAAAGCCACAGGTCACTGTTTGTGGTCGCATTTCAAAAGGGTCAGCAGGCCAAAGGGCAGCAAAGATGAAAGACAGAAGTAAATATCAGAGGGTCGGCACCATTATCGTCTACAGCAACCAGCTGGAGCGCAGTCATGAGTCAGGCAAAGGCCGAAGGGAGTCTACTGTGGTGAATGTCTGAAACTGCTGTTTTTACTCCTGTGTGATTAAAAGGGAAGATTTCACACATTTCTAATCATCAAAAAACGATTTACAGCAGGACAAAAACGAAGAAAACATCTATGAAACGGTATACAGCAAGTTTCTGATGACATCTGATGACATAAATGAAAATAAGGTGACCTCAGTGTGTCTGTAGAAGAGTGCTCACAGACAAATGATCTGAGGGCTTCACGGTAGCTTTTATCTAACCTGTAGCTGTGAGATGGTGAGAGGGTAACGGTAGAGAATCCAGGTGACGTTTTCACTGCAGGGCGGCGTGGTCAGAGAGCCTTCATACACCCAGTAGTCTCTCAGCAGCGGGTCTGATGGCAGAGAGCAGCAGCGTAAGATTCAGCACATCCTTTAGAACACAGCATCGATCTGTCCTGGAGTAAAACCACAGCCTCTTTCTGCTGAGATACGTCGCTGTGTTAATGCTTCATGGAGAACCTGTACGGCTTACTGCGAGCCATGGGCATCTTACAGAACATGTGTCTCAGACTGTATGAGACGGAAGGATCTTCAGCTTACCGGGCAGAAGAGTGTTGGGGTTGAAGCAGGGGATTATCTTGTTCTTCCCCTGATGGAAAAACGACAGCAGAAGAAGTAGTTACAGTCTGCATGTGTGAGGTTGTTCCTGCACAGCAGCCCGGCTCGGTCTCACCTTGTACTGCAGGTCCTGGAGAACTTCAGTGATGGCCTTCAGACCCAGATGCTCTTTACCAATCTGATGAAAACACAAGCATTTTGGCTTCATGACGTACTCATCAGCGGCTGTTTTGCAGTGTTTGCAGCAGTTTAGTGTGTGTCTGGTATTGTACGGTACAGGAGGAAAACAGGAGGCAGAAGTAGTAAACAGGACGTGTGAGGGTGACGGCGGGACTAAAGTCTCACGTCAGGAATGTTTGGAGATGAGAGAAGAATGAGAATAAACTGGGCATGTTCATTCATCTTGCATAAATCAAGGCTTTTTAAGAGGTTTCCTAGCCGGGGTGGTGTGGGATCAGACTCAAAGTAGAGGAAAGGGTGGAAACTAGAGAGCTGCATAACTTCGCTCAGACTTTTGCTGGATTGCTCCCACTAGTCTGGAACATCTCTTACAATCATAGGAGGAGAAGCTCATTGAGGCTTTAAAAAGCAGTCCATGTTTTAAAAAAGCATCTGAACAAGGGGGGGATGGTGAAAACACCAGCGGTTATTAGTTACTTAATCTGAGCTGAGAGCAGCGTTGTACGCAAAGGTGTGATGAATTCTGTCAGCATAACGGTTTTAATGTCCAACATGTACGCGAAAGCTGCTTTTCTGCTCACCGAGTGCACTGAATAAAACATGAAGGAACATTTATAGGAATTAATCCAGGGTCACAGGTTTTTTTCCCGTTGCAATGTGGAGAATGTAGATGTACTGATGCACCCTTTGTCCTGAACAAACAGGAATCCCACTGAGGGAAAATGTGCCGGCGCCTCTCGTTACCTGCACAAACAGAGCTATGATGAGGACTCCATTCTTCTTCCCCAGAGCGTCCTCTAACGTGTTGAACAGAGTGCTGTTCCAGTGAATCAGATGGAGCTGCGCAGAAAGAGGGGAGAGAAAACAGCCTGTGATGGGGAGGCTGCAGGAATTCATGTCAGTAAGAGAGAGAAGCCATGAGCTGTGCCGACAGAGTTTCCACGACCCCCGAGATGACATATATGGGTGTTCATGACCCCTTCCGCCATGACAGTTATCTATGAGACGGTTGTTATTAATTAATGCAGATTTATGCATTAATGTGTTAAAGAATTAAGGATTTAAATTTAGATTTATGTCTGTTTTCCGTACAGTCGGAGGTGGTAGCATTTACCTCCGTTCTGGCCAGACGTCGCGTTCTCCTCCTCTGGGGGGCCGCCAATCATCAATATCATAATATATGTTAAGTTTTGTATTAAATTGGAAAAAATAACTGACTATAAAGGGATGTTTCAACTTTTTCTTTCAGAAACGGAAACCCTTTTTTAATTACTTTAACTCCCTGCCATCCTTACCCTAGGATTTACCACGTTCCCCCCATTTCACCGGAAAATCTCACTGTTTTTATGTACTTATTTTCCTTTGCTGATTTATTTACTTAAACTCTCAAAGTATTCCAACTTGTCTGTATTGGTCTTATTTTATTGTATTTATTTATACTTTGTGTTTGTTGTTTGTTTTGTTGACAAAGATGTTATTATTGTACTGTGTTTATTCACTGCCCCCTTTTTAAATGTAAATCTAAACTATGTTCATTTTATTTAAAAAGGGGGGGACGTCATAAATGTCCATCTTTTATAACTGTGTATTGTTTTCTTCCTAAAATGAAATAAATCCAAACAAAAAAAAAGATGTACAAATAAAACACAACATTCATATAGAAATTTTTAAAAATGGCTTATTTCTTCATTAATGGTTTAATTTTACACTACCATGATAAAAATCCAAAATTTCTTAGATAAAAACAGATTTTATATTTTTCACAGTTACCAGGAGACGCCCTGAAATGAGCGTGTGACCCACATGGGGGTCCCGACCCCCGGTTTGGGAACCACTGGACTAGAACGCAGCTAAGTCTGTGAGAAATATGGAAATGTGGGAACATGCTGAGGACTCTTTCCTGTGAAAACATAACGGGGTATGTATCGTATCATGTGGGATTCTGCCAGCACCGGTGTGTTGGTGGGATAAGCCGGTCAGCGAGTCTCACTGAGGTGTTTTCTTAGTTTTCAGATAACCGTGGAGATCTGTGGAACTGAGGAATACCTCAGACCGCGGAAAGAGGGAGAGGGTTCTTTCATCAGTTCATCTTTTCCACACATAAATATGGGAGAGAGCAGAAAACATGCTTATTACTTCTACACACGTCACACTGATTTATGAATGAAATCAGACTCTCCTGTGGCCTGCATCTGTGGCTGCTGTCTGCCCAGCATGAGCCCCACCTCTCAGCTAAAATCCAGCGTCTGAGCTCCAGCCGCCCACCAGCTTCCACTGGAAAAGCTATGATACGAACGGAGGAAACCAGGGTTGCTTTGGGAGAGGGCCGGGAGCAAACTTCTGACTTTCTGCACCAATCAGCCTCCCTGATCTTTTCCCAACAGGTATTCCCTCGTTAGGCAAACATGTTTCCACGTTTCTGAGTTAGAGACGGTGTGTGCCCTCGGTGGCGACATCCTCCTGAGACAGACCGGACAAATCCGAGAAAAATGCTGGCTTCATTTCTGCAGAAACAACACCCATGCAGTGTGAAACTGCCCAACATGAACTCTGAGCTGCAGCAGCATTTACAGCTCTAATTAGCTTTATCTGTTCCAGACAGGCATATCCTGGCTTTTAGACTGTGGTTGCTGAGCTACGTTTGCAGCAGCACCAAAACAACACCACCACGAGGCCTTCATGGCTAAAGAAAAAAAAGAAAGAGAATGAAAAATCAGATCCAGTGTCCTGGTCCTGGCATTTCTATTTTGACCTTTAAATGCAACTAAAGGCCAGATGTTGGCATCAGCACATGTAATCTGAGAGAGCTCGCTATACATCCACATTTTGACCTTTATTTGGCTTTTATAGGAAATAGTTATTTATTTACCCTTTGAAAACATAAAGCAAAACATGATTAGAGTAACTCAATGATCATGTCTGGCTCTGAATGCCTAACTATGCATCATTTGTTTTGGATTGACCTGTGAGTGTCTGATGTGAATTTCACACCACTGCTGAATACTGGCTCAGCTCTGTGTGAACCGCGGCTAATATAACACTAAAAAGCTTTTTTGTTTTTTGTTTTACTGCACTGCTTGCAATAAAAAAACCCTGAGCAGATCAGAGGCGAGCTGAGCTGTGCCGTCTTACAAAAGGAATTTAGCAGAAAACCTGAGAACAGTAAATATTCATCCTTTACTTTTTTCAACTTTTATTTCTTTTTAACCTGTTTTGTAATTATAATGCATCATGTTTACAGGATTTATATTTTTACTGATGTGTGTTCTCAGTAAAAGAACGAACCCTGAAGTTGGATATAGCCGGCATGAAGCTCGTTGGGTCTGAAGAGTTCACGGTTTTGTGCGTAGGATGATATCTGGAGGCGAAGTGAATACACCCATCCACACCCAAACAACGACCACTGAAGCAGGAAAGGATTTGCTTATAATTAGGAATGTAGTAAAGATTATAATGCTGTGTTCCTGCCAATGGACTCAGTGAATTGTCACACACTAGTATTTGGACTTTCAAGGTAAACTGACAACGACATTGATAGTAAAAGGATAAAATATTGTATTGTGTTGACTTTAAAGTTATGATGATATTATGACTTCATCTTAAATTCAGTCATCATTGACTGTAAATTGGAGCTTTTCTCATTTTTTAACAGCACCTATTCTCTCTTGTTTTGAAGGTAATTCTATTACTAAAGCAAAGGAAGAAAAACATTGGTAAACTAGATAAATAGCAAACATATACTTGGCCATAAAGTGAAGAAATCTGTTTTTTCAGTGGTGATATATTTTTAAAAATCAGAAACCCTGGGAGTCACTTCCATAATGAGGTTTATGAATAAAATGCTCCAAAATCCCCAACAGCATCAAATAAATAAAGACTCATGCTGGTTGGTCACATGCAGCACGCCCAAGCTGTCCCACACCAGTTCATCCCGTTTGGTCTAATTAGGCTCCAGATTCTGCAGATATGAGATCATTTGTCTCCAGGATCTAATTCTGATCAATACGTGGCAATCAGGTGCAAACCGTACATCTGACACACGCCTGGCAGCACTTAGCGTGTGTTTAAAATGAAGCCTGAAAAGATGCATTTTGCTTGTAATGTAAACAGACATCGCACTTAAAGAAACCAGTTTCATGTGATATTTGTCCCTGCAGCAGGTTGATCACACACACACCTCAGTGTGTGGGCCTAAAAGCTTGTGTCACTGCTGAGATGTCCTCGCTGATGTCTGAGAACATGGGTTCCCTTCTGACGGCTCCATCCTCCCAGAGGAACTGGGTGGATAATCCAAGCCACGGCATGTTTCCTCCCAGCACCATGAAGCTCATAAACTAAGCTGTAAAGTCTTTAATCTGAAAAAGCGAACCAACTGGAGGGTATTGCAGAGGATTTCTATGTTTACCGACGCTTATTCTGAGGAATTAATTATGATTTCGTCATAATATCACAGTTTTTTGCCCGAAATTAAAGCCTGATTTTATAATGAACCCAGCTGGACTGTGAAAATAAGCAAATATCCGTCTGTCATTCAATATTCAGCTACTTCATTCCCATCATGTGGATGAATGAACCCCCACATGTCTGAGATATTTTCATCCTGCGGTGGAAGATGTTGGAAGCGTTACAGGAAAAAACAGGTTTTGTGTTCAAGGACACAGAAAGCTAGAGTTTATCTGAAGGACACTTGCCAGGACTAGAAGTCTAAACATGAGTGCTGTGTGTGTTTCTGGGAGTGTACCTCCATGGGGAAAGCCTTGAAGTTGACCGTGTGCTCTGATCCTCGCTGGTTCTCTTTGCCCCAGTGGAAGCGAACCTCGTGAAGCTCATACTCATGATCACTCGGCAGCGGACCCCCGGTAACCACTGGCAACAACACAAAGACCCAATGAGCTGTGAGCAAACAAAGTCAGGAAGTGACAGACAGATGAAATAGGACAAAGCGAGTGATTACGCAGTGGGGATGATGTGGTTTGGATTTAACACACACACACGTACGATGCTCAACCACATTGACACCAAAAGCTAAATATGCGACGTCAGCACATCTTAAGTCGTAAAGTTGTGTTCACACGATGTCGTGTCGTCTGGGAGTCACCTGACTTGGACTTCAGAATGATGCGCACAGTGTGTCCATCGTTGATGACCTCACAGTCTCGACACACCACGTAGTTGGGAGACAAGCCGACATCGAGGAGTGAGGGGTCATACTGAGCTTCCCTGGAGTTTAGGTTGATGGGAGACTGGTACTCGCCGTTGGCTGCTGGGAAATGGAGTCCCCACTCTACACCTGAAACACACACAGCACACACTGGTGCATCATGACATGCAGGTGTGTTTCCACACGAGCCAGAGCACAGTGCAGGAGCTGGGAATGAAGACAAGCTGCTCCAGCTCTGATGCAGCTGTAATGAAGTCCAGACTTTCCCCAAGCTGAGGCTGACTCAGAGCTCGGCTAATTCTACGTCAGCATGCAGGGCTCACGGCTCCAGCTGGGCTTATTGTCAGACAAACAAATCCAGCAGGGCCAGAAAGGGTCTTTGGCCTGTAAATATCAGGTAAAATCTGATTTATCGTACATGCTGGCTGTCACCCAGCAAACAGACGGGTGCTATGCTGACACTCCTCCAGCTGGAAAAGGCAGAGTTTTTCTCATTTCGTGGCTGTTTCTTTTTTTTATTTATTTCTTTTTTTCTTTTCTTTTTCTTTTCTTTTTTTTCTTTTTCTTTTTTCTTCTTTTTCTGTTTTTTTCTTCTTTTTTTTTTCTTCTTTTTTTCATTTTTTTCATTTTTTTCTTTCTTTTTCTTTTTTCTTTTTCTTTCTTTTTTTCTTTTTTTTCTTTTTTTTCATGTGGCTGTTTCTAACTTTTAAGTATCAGTTACCAAGTCTGCAATCTTTTATTTATGTTGAACGGTAAATAAATTCATCACATCGATATTTTAATGATGTTCATATTTTGCCTGGAATCTCCAGAAAGAGGTTTGTGAGCAACACTTATTCCCGCCTCTGACCTGGCGGTGGGACCTAGCTGGCAGCCAGTATGTGTACGATAGCTTCTTTGGATGTGGAACACATGATGCACAACTTAGTGTTTTACTTGCCAAGAGAATAAAGAATCTGTACACATGACGGTGTGTGTGCTGCTCAATTTCCTCCATCAGTGTGTGCTCTGCCGTCTATATAATCTGTTTTGTCGGAAACCTCTTTGTCTAATGATTGATCGAGTAATAATTGAGCTTGAAACGGCCATTGGACATACAGTATGACGTCCCCTCTGTGGCAACGTGAGTGATAAGCTGCAGCTCACTAATAATGTGCATCAGAGCGTGTTGAATTAACCGACAGCTGGTGCAACCCTGCATCCAGACCCCTGAAACTTAATCAGTGAAACATGATCAAACTTTCCAGCTGTGACATGCTAAAATATTTTCTGTGAACAAGATGAACATTTTGCAAGCCATGCAAGAAAGCAGCGTTCCCCATACTGAACCTATGAACCCATTAGGACTTGATATTTTTTAAAGCTTTTAAAGTGTGACTCTGCTGGCCCTGGTCATGTGCTTATGATTGGTACCTCTTCTTATGCTGGCACAGTTCCCAGCTTAGCTGTGCTTACATTTTTAAAGGAACCTTATTTTGATTCACTTCTTCCTTCTGCATTCGTTTCAACGGTTACGGCCCCATATCCAAAATGACCTTTAATGTCAAAGGTTTCTGGAAGATAAAAATAGTAACAGAACAACTCATTTTTGGAT
Source organism: Craterocephalus stercusmuscarum (assembly GCA_037177115.1). Classification (NCBI taxonomy): domain Eukaryota; kingdom Metazoa; phylum Chordata; class Actinopteri; order Atheriniformes; family Atherinidae; genus Craterocephalus; species Craterocephalus stercusmuscarum. Next base: position 9,230,484 of record JBBDHI010000008.1, read on the forward strand.
AAAAACTGTGTAGTCTGGGCAAACTGCACTCATCTGAAACTGCTTTGTTTCTGGAGACGTTTTGATGGGAAGTAAACACAGCTTTGCTTTCACTGGATCTTCGCTCTGCCTTTAACTGGCTCATGGACTGTTTTAAAATGTCAGATTTACATTTTCAGATCTTTTAGTGTCCTATTAAAGCTGCAGTCTGTAACTCTTATAAAAGTAACTTTTTGTAATATTGTATAAAACTGACACTATGTCAGACAGTCGTACATGAGACTGGTGATCTGTGAATAAAACCGGCACTGCGCCCGGTAGAGAGCAACCAATCAGAGCCAGATGAGTGTTTGATGGAGAGTCCGACATCTGTCAATCACTGCTGGCACGCGCTGTGAACCGCCCCCTCCCTCCGCTAGCAGCTAGCCGCTAGCTCCATCAGGCTGCTACATGAGCGGCGTTCCCCTGCATGGACACCGGGCGCATCCATTAGATTTCAACGCCCAGATACTGGATGTTTACTCGTGAATTACTCGCTAAAATGGAGCATATCATTTGCGAGTATGGAAACGCTTATTGTATCTATCGGAGAGGAAAGGATTCTATGTTTTGGCGTTCATAAACAACGAACATGGCAGCCTGGTTATTCTAAGGACTTTGTGAGTTTCATTCTTTTACCTGCTTTGGAAGTCGGATCACCGAAGACGTGTTTGGGTCCACCGGATACTCCAGAGGCGCTGGACGCCCGGTGAATTCCATCATTTCATCCAGGAGTTACGTCCGGATGATGCCGCTGTCAGGGAAATTCTCTCATCTGATCCCGATGATGATCAGATGGAGGATTGGTGTTGCAGGTCCCTCCATGATATAAAAATATACAGCGTCTATCTCCGCAGCAGAGCCTCCATCTGCCTTCGGTAAGTAGGTCACTAGCTTCCATCCGTGCCACAACTTCCAGGAGAGAAGAACAATGCCCATCATTAAGCTAGCTGACATAGCTAACATAGCTCCAGCCTCCTGCCTTCTCCTCTCCAGATCAGACAGGCCAATAAAACGCAGCGGACTTCTGTTAGCGTCTTGTTTAGCTTCTTATTTGTACCAACCCTCACTCAGCAGGTTGTTGTTGACCCTTCAGCTGTTACTAAACTCATTAACTTGTCGTATTGTAGAATTCTAGTGACATACTTTGGTACAACGCTGGCCTAAATACAGACTGAATGAATTATTTAGACGTTTTTCAATACTCCTTGTTAACAAACAACTTAAAAGTATTTATGAAGCAAACATCCACACCGCCGCTAGTCATTCTGCCTTCATTGTGAATGACAGGACTACATGATCTGAAAGGATTAAGAACCGATGCGAGTTGGCCGTGTTGTGTATATTGTTCATTTACGTCACGGCTGCCGCGCATGCGCCGCAGGGAGGAGGTGGGGGGACGGAGTTGGAGGCAGGACTTGAGTGCAGCAGGAAGGGAGGGGGAGTAACGTGAGACTTGTGTCTGTTCAACATTTCATGCTAAGTCCGCTCTCCTCTCAGTGTTACAGACTGCAGCTTTAATCACGACATCCAACAGTTGTGCCTTGTTTTTGTTTTTTTGGTAGATTCCCTTTTTTTTACTAAACATATTCCTGCTATACCAAATGACTGGACATTACAGTAATATTTCCTACCATCTCCATGCTGATGACCATTATGCTCTTCTTTTAAAACCTCACAGTTTCACGCAGAGTTTAAAGTCATTGTAATCTGCAATCTGACCGTTAGATGTCACTAAAAATTACACACTGTAGCTTTAAGTGATTTCCTGAGGAAATTACCATTCACTTCTGTTAAATATAAGTAAAATAGGCTTTTTGCCCCGATCATGTCATTCTGGAAATTAGGTGACATCAGTCTCTTCCTCTCTGTCGAACCTCAGATATTTGGCAGTAACTTTGTGACAGTTCAATGCCCCTTCACCATAACTCCAAACAGCTTGTTCAGATATGTTGTTATATCAGAAATATTTCAAAACTCTTGTATTGGATCCCCTTCAGACTGTGCAGACAGCTGCAGTTGTAAATATAGTAAAGGCCCCAAAGGTTCCATTACAGATCAAGCTCAGCTTTTGATTAATAAGCAATCCAAAGTCTTTGCATATATTTTGATTTGATAACATCCACTATCATTGCCCTGCTATTAAGGAGGAATTTACATTTTCAGCCGTAGACGATGAATCCCGCAGCCTGGTCACCAGCATGAAAGTTTCACTATAAACAAGTCATTTCTTAAGAATGCAACTCAATTTGAGGGGACAATTAGCTAATTGTTTTCAGTCAGAGTGGTGTGGAAATGATTTCTTGCTTGTAGTTCTTTAAACCACACGTAGCCTAAGCAGGTCATGGTTTCAGAGAGAGACACAAACCTTGTTATCTGGGACGAGTGACTTGAATAATAACTGAGCATGTTAAAGCTGCAGGAGGAAATGCCAATATGTTGTTGACCAAGTAAACTCAGACAGAGGTTTTATTACACTTGACCAGGTAGAGAACGTGGCTTCAGAAAGAGCTGGGTGTGTTTAACCTACTGGGAAATTTGGGATTTTATTTCACATTTAGAATAGTAGGGAAAGGAGGAGTAAATGTGTGTGTGTGTGTGTTTGCGTTCTTGTGTAACTGGCGTTTATAATGCAATGTGTAAAGGCCTCTTTGTTTTTAAACCTGTTTTTGTAAAGCACTTTGTGTTGCCAATGGCATGAAAAGCGCTTTATAAATGAATAAAGTTTGAAGTTTGACTGTGTTTTGAAAAGAGGAAACAAGTTTAATAGCTTTAGTGGGGAAACCATCCCTCCCAGAAAATAAACTTTAAGCTCCTTGCAGGTTGCTTTCTTCCCAAAGCAAAAGAAATGTTGCGGGAGCCATCCCATTCCCTCTTTATGAACAGCTAAAGCCATGACAACAGTTTTCTGAAGGCAGTGAGTGTTTGACTGCCTGTTCAAAACGTTGTGTGTTTAGCTAGTTTGCATAGCTCCTCTTATCTGTATGCTAAACGTGTGGCTAGCAGTTTGAGAGCTTGTTAGTTTCCGTGCAAATTAGTTTTGGTTCCTACTTTGTTTGGTTTTAACCATGCAGGAGAACCAAAACTGGATGTTACAGTTATCTTCTGATGTTTTAATAGATTCACAAAAAGCCTGAGTTATTTGGTTGGAGTCACGTCTGTCACACCACAAGAATGCTAAAACTTTCACTCACACTTTGTTAGCTTTGGTTAGGAGCACTGAAATTTAGTCATTGTCCTAAATTAACTGCTCATACATTTATAATATAAAATTTTCATACAATTTCTTTTGTTGTTTTAGTAAAATCAACACAGCTTCGGATCAACATCAGTCATCTTTCAGGTTCAACTTTTTATGCTAGGCTACAGACCAAATTAGCTTGATTCAGTACACAGTCAGTTTGCTGGACAGGTTAAATTTAATTAAACAATATTCACAATTTCTTTGATTGATTTTAATTGTGTTGCTCATTCCAAACGGCTGAAATATAGCTAATGGGTTTAATATCATCCACATATAAACTCAACTCATCTTTTCTCACCGTAAAGGAACTTAAAATGTGTGATGGTATGATCTACTTAAAACTTGTCTGAGACTACACATTGCTCCAGTGTCCCTGTTTTTAACCTTATTCTGAAAACAGGCCATAAAATCTCATGTAAGCAGCGGGAGCACCGAGCCTACAGGCTTTTCTGTGCTGCTTTTGGATGAATAGAGCGTACTGCTCGCTATGAAGCTCTATATTAATCTTCCTGTCACTTGACTCAGCCTATTTTAAATAAATCTGCAACAGAAGAGTTGGTTCTGAGACAATATAGTCGATCCAGCTGGCTTGAATACAACATCACTTTTTGCAGCGTAGTGGTGTGGAGGTTCGTTGTCTTACAGCAAAAATATAATTTCTTGGAAACTCAGCTGGGCTTGAGTGTTTCTCCCTACAACTGCATAGTTTTCATTGACTTCTCTGGTTTCTTTCTGTGTTGTTCGTTTTTCGTCAGGTTGCCTCTTATCTCCATGTTTTTTTTTTTTTGCCTGATCCATAAATGAAAGAGTTTAAAACAAACTGATGAATTACTTTTTGCTGTTATTTTGTCAACATGTGTTACATATTGATAAGCAGCTGGAAATACCTACATTTTATTTTATTTTTTTATCTACTCCCTGTGACTGCTAAGTTGCAAAGGCTTGCAGAGAAGCATCCAATCTCTCAAATCTGAGTAACATGTCCCATATTCAGAGTTCGGTGGCAGGTGAGCTGACAGACTGAATCAACTTCCTGAGACAGGGGTTAATTAAATCAGAAATGGAAAGAAGCAGTAGGCAACTAGGTTCATAAAGACCTTAATGAACACCGACCATGACAACATCCTACTGACAGTCTTTACCATGTACTGATAAAAGATTCAGACAAGCATCCAACTAAATCCAACTTATTTTAACATTCATTTTGACCTGAAGTTTTTTTGTAAAGTACTGTTTGTTTATCTATCTATCTATCTATCTATCTATCTATCTATCTATCTATCTATCTATCTATCTATCTATCTATCTATCTA
>JBBDHI010000008.1:9246094-9256725 GCA_037177115.1 Craterocephalus stercusmuscarum
GTAGCTGTATTTACCTGTTCAAATATTTAAAACATCTCTGTCACAGTTAAAACATACCAGTACTTTACATCATCAGATGTAATAGTAAAGGCACCAATACTCACATGAGGTGTAAAAGCCATATGCAGTAGCTACATATTCACACACACACACAGCTAACATAGGTAACAGAACGATTAAACAAGTCTATGGACTGAGATACGCCCACATCAGCACGATTTGTATCATTAAGAATTACACTTGAACATTGCCTGGCAACGGCTCATAAAGCTCACACATGCTGACACACTCACACACACTCACTGGTAGTGGGAGATTGAGATGGCAGCCTCTGCAACATCAGTATCCAATTTTGCACGCAGCAAAAATGATGCCCAACAGAAGATAATATGCAAAAAGGCAATAATCTACTGCCATCTGAAATTGTAAATAGGCTTTTACAAAAATTATTTACATCCACCAAAGGAGACAGCAGTCAAAATAGTCTCAGTATTACAGCTGAACATGGTTGGGTGACAGTATACATTTTTGTGCAATATATTTATGTGTCACTGGAGCATGTTCAGTAACTTAGCAAATTATAGAAATGACCGTGACCGATAATTGTCTGCTGCTATTGGCTGTATTAGTGTTTTTTCACACAAGGAGCAACTGAGATGAGCATTTAGTAGATGTAGCTCTCATAAACATTAACATCTCCACCTGAAAACAAGCTTTCCACAGTGTTTGAAATATTCAGAGTAAATTTCCAGGGTACTTGACAACAAGTGCATTGGTAAGGAGATGAGGCTGTTGTTGGAGAATGAAGTGCTTCTGGAAAAGGACGTAATTAGTAGACCTGTACATGTTGTAATTTGGATCTTTTGTTCAGAGACAATGGTATAGTTGGTGAATATACTGCAATTACAGTATAACTGCTTTTCTTGTCATATCAACCAGTGATTGCTTGCCTCTGCATGAGCATTCATCTACTGGATGCATCCATTCTAAACATAGAAGACTTTTTTTGCCTCTCACAGACACTAATGAAACATGGGGACAATTGTTCTACCAGCGTTGTTATCTTGACAAGAGACATTTTGACATATGGTAAAGAGAAACCAAGGATCAAATCAATGACATTGTCAGTGATAGATGTTCTAATATCCGCTCCTGTGTAGTAGTCACCCATGTCACCAAAGGTGGGTTGATGATAGTGGTCCCTGGACTGGAGCTAACTTGTCATCCTGCTTCCCATAATGTGTTCTGTGAAAAAATATTGACAAACTGTACTGTATATGTTTGAGTTATTTTTACATATATTTATTGGTTATTCTACAGAGAATGAATGTGCCGGTAGTCATTTATCAAATGTAATAAGTTGAGCTTGGACCTTAACTAACCTGCTTTTATAGATAAAAATATTGAGACCATGGGGCCCGTTGGTTGTTTTTGATGCAATAAAGCCCTGATGCACTTTATGTCTAACACTTACTGTAATTGTGCTCATCATTCAGAAAATAAAACTATTATTAAGTCAATAAAATTTCTGAATAAATCCAGTTTGGATAATGTGCATCATGACCTGTTAGCAATTAGGAGATTACTTGCTTTTTTATTATTTTATTTATACTTTTTTTTTAAATCAATAGACTAATCAAACCAACAACTGCAGACAGTATTTGAATCTGGTCTCTCTCACAATTGTGTTCTTACTAAGGCAGGTTTTTTTTTATATTTATTTATTTTCTTTTCCCCAGACTCAAAGTAACAGCAAAGTCTGTCATATCTGCCTGTGGAAAAGCTTATTTGATGTGTCTCAGTGGGTATTGGAGCAAACATTGTGAACATCCACACAAATATTTTGCGGCATCATTTTTTAAAGTCTGACTCTAAAAAATAAATCTTTAACAGCACCCAAAAAACTACTAATGCAGAAGGAAATGGACTTAATCCAGTGATGCTTTTTTTCAACATGCAGAAAGGCAGTTAGGTTTTGTCCCCTTAGTTTCTGCCATGCAAACAAAAAGGCATCATACAGTATAGGGAACATGTTCCATGTAAATAAAAACAAAAGAAACAAATAGAAGCAACTCTCATTAATAATGAATAAAAACGGAAACGACCACATTCAGTAAATGTGATAGATAATAAAGTCTCTGTAATACCTTTCAAAAAATATAAAATTCAATGCTCAGAGAGGGAAAACCATCAAACGTGTCAATAAGTACCTTTGTAAATAATATTAAACTCTGTGCTGTGGGGAAACATTTTTTCTTACCTTGTGATTAATTGACTTATTGACTTATTGCGACAGGCCTAATGCAATATTCCAATTTTTAGGGCCAGTCATTTGGTCTGTTGTCATGAAGGAGCAGTTTTCCTTCATGTTTCAGTTTCAGCCTCAGAAACTAGAAAATCACATTGAGAAGAAGAAAGCTGCGTTTAAGGTTTTACCCCAACAAGTGTCTTGCCCTGTTGGGTTAGTGCCAGTTTGTCCTTCATTTTCTCACAGCAGAGGCCTGATGCAGGTTTTCATCCAAACCCTCTCACCACCAGCATGTGCAGGTTACACATTTCCAAACTCAGAAATGCCTCTGCATGTTTGGTGAGGCATTATTAGCACAGATAGACGCAGAGGAAAGAGTTTTTACACAAACATTACCTACTTGTCCACTAATTGGCGCTATAATTGTACGCTCTCTATGTGAACGCTCAGCAGGCTCTGATTATAGACCGCTGTTGAGTTTGCTCTCACCCTGAGCCACATCCATCACACTCCGAGGTCTTGGGCGGAAATTAAAAGTTGGGCAATGCTGAGGTGGCGTGTTAAGCTCTGTGGCTAATTTAGCTAATTGGTAATAAATAATCAAGTGGCCCTTGATGCTTTCTGTCCTCATTGTTGAGCCTGGGTAGCAGAGGAGTGTGCAGGTGTCTCCTGATTGGACAGAGTGATGGAGCTGATGGTGGCATGATTGTTGCACCTTCGTGTAGCTCCCCCCCTCCATCCCATATCATTATCATCACACAGCCCCTGCCTAGCAACGCCACTGCCTGGCAGCGGTGATCCTTGGAAACCGCAGAGGAGGAACATCACGTCCCCCCGTCACCTCCTGTGGCTCTCTCTTTTTTCTCTATCCTCCCATCTCCTTTGCATCCTTTTTTGTTCTCTTCTGTTCACCTATTCCATCTGCTGCTTTTCTCGGTTACGCATGCAGAAACATTAATAATCCTACACCACTAATTCTAATTTTGCTGAAGATTATCATGAGAATGCACTGACTGCTATTCTTTTTTAGATATTCTTCAATCATTGAAGCATTAAAAACAATCAGGTTGGGATAGAAATGATTCTGTCTTTTTTTTTTCTGTCATCGGAAGCCCTCTCATCTCTAAAAGACCTTGAGACCTTCTTCAGTGAAGCACGTTAACCTCAGAGGAGGATACAGGGCAAAGCTGACAAATGCAATACATCACGATGAGGTGACGGGCTGAGTTCAGTGCTGCGAGATTTACTTCTTTCCAGTTCCTTTCCTCTTCCCAATGAACATCTATGCACCCAAAGATACTAACCAAATAAGGCTATTTTATTTATATGCAACATTTCTTAAAAGGCTGCACATTATTGGAAAAAACTGGCAGTGCAATATTTTCTAACCCTTCGATATATGATGCGTAGTAAGGTTGGGTGATATGGCAAAAACATCATCGGATTTTTTTATTATAAAATCACAATTTGATTTTATCAGGATCTTGCATTTGTGGATGTTTAAGACTAATCTGCAGGTTTCTGGTCGGTGCAACCAAATATTTTCTGTATGTTAAAGGGGATAAAAAACACAATGTAGGGTAAAGAAGCTTCTGAACAGATTTTAACTGCAGGTTTGCTAACATGTAGAAAGAATATAAACACACTAAAAAGCCCATTTATGGTCCTTTTGCACGTAAATTGACACGTCCGTTTCACACGTCCTCATGCGTGGCTGTCCGCATAGATAAACCGTACCGTATGTCTATGATCCTCATGCTTCCATGTGTCTTATGTTGCTATGGTTAGCCGCCACCAGGGGGCAGCGCTGGCTTCATAGTTATCCTACGGTGGTTTCAGACGCTCTTGGCAGCGGTAACGCGTCGCTGTAAAGTTGTTTCTAACCACAAACTCACCCTGAACACCAGCAAAGCCTCATTTCTACTGCTGTGTCATTTCTACAGTTTCTGTCCTCGTCTTTGTTCTTCTTCTACAGTTTTTATCCTCGCTGCCTTTCTTCTTCTACAGCCTTTGAAATTAGATATGAAGACAGAGTTCATTTGCGTCCTACATTGCGATCTGACTGTTGCTCACAGATACATTGCAATGACAATGACCAGACTATGTATGTTGTGCAGTCCTTATTTCATACATACGGATTAAAAAAAAAATAAAAAAGGTGCGATAAAAAGAGAGACAAAAATAATACATACAGGGTTTGAAATTGTACAAACAGGTGTTATAATGGGAAATATTTTATCCATCAATTCAGCCGTCATCAATAAAAGTCCTTATTTTTTATTAAAAGCTGTGGCAAATAAGAGTTTTAAAGCTTGTTTTAGCTCTGGAGCAGGCTTGGAGTTTTCTGGTAGGTTGTTCCAGATTTTAGGAGCATAAAACTAAATATAGTTTAGTTTTAACTGTCAGAATGGAAAGCAGACGTGACCCGGAGGATCCTGGAAGTGGCTCATATCATATCCTGCCCCCAGATCAGATGCAAACCTTGGACCAGAGGCATTCAGTGCCTGGATGTGTGCGGGTCTCCAACGAGCGATGGGACACTTCGTTCTGCTCTAAGTGAGGACACATCCTGGATGGCAGAGGCATCACTGCACACGTGTTATATCATATCAGTACATCACAACAGTTTATGATGGAAAATAAGAACTCTGATGCCTTCCTTTAACTCTAAATGGCATGATGGATTGTTTGGAATATTAGAAGAAACATGTTATGTGTTATGTGAACGCTAAGATGGAAAAAGGTTTTGGAAGAGCTGTTGCTGTCAGTCACTCTTAGCGAGCGTTGTGGCTTGTCAAGAAAATAAGTCGCTCTCTTCTTCTGTGGTGACAAACTGTGAAGCACAGTGGCAGTAACTAAAGGTGTCATTCAACATTTTTCATTCTTGAATTTCTAAGCGCTGCTGTCTAGCTGTGTGTTGACTGACCTGCTGTTTAGTTTCTTTCTGTGCAGAATCAAAAAGTCAGTTTCATTCACCCCGGGTTGCTGTTACGGTGGGAGAATCTGAGGTATGAGCTCTGTGGTGGCGAATCCACACGTGAAATGGATGTCTCATGCCTCCTGAGCCGCTCTTTCACTGTTTAAGATTGATGAATCCTGACATTATGCTCAGAAATGCTCATGCCATCAGGTCATGTAGTCTGGCCACACCTCTTCTGGTTTTTGCTGAACCCGGATGTAACCAATGGAGGAAACTTTAGATCTTTTGCTTGGTTAATTCCACTTAAAGACTGTTTTTATTTATTTAACTGCAACATTAAAGGAGCATAGCGCAGTTGTAGCTTTATTCCAGAAGTCTGCCCCCCTCTGGCCACAAGTGGAAGTGATGCCATGTTGTTCACATGCACGGGCTGCTTTGATTTCGGCTACGTCGGTCTGTGTTTACCTGCACTGTATTTAGTCCGAGCCCGGAGTTAGATGCACCATAAATAAATAAAGCTTAACATAGCTAGCATACGGCTAGCCCAATGCTAATAATAACAAACAAAACACTGACCACTATGCTGGAAGAGGATTTTGGTGAAAGAATATAATAGTATTTAACATTTCAACTTGTGCAATGCACCTTTCATCACTGAAAGTCTCCCAGGTTCCCATTTTAATTATTCATGGTTCCTATTCATGAGAGAGTCATTCTTGTTGTACATGTATAAGTCCCTGCAATGTGTTTTATTCAGAGCTCATAGTTGTGCTTAATGAAGTTTTTTCTCCTTTGGTATCTTGTTCTCAATGTTTTTATGTTTCACAAGAGCTTACCTACACTAGAATCTGTTTTTAATCCATTTTATGTTCTTTTTTCCAGGTGTGGGAAAGTCATGTCTATTACTACAATTCACAGACAAGCGGTTTCAGCCAGTTCACGACCTGACCATCGGTAAGAGCTGCAGTCCTCGTTCTCGTTCTCAGAAAAAGTGCATGTGTTGTTGCCTTGTGATGCAATAAAGTAATGCAGATTTCTAGAGAATTTGTTCTATTTAAAAAGATTTCAAACATTTTCCCTTAAAAGAAAAACTTCTTGTAAAATAAATCTTTATTTTTTCAAGTGTCAGTAATATTGCCGTTGACTTGATATCTGATCTGTGATTGTGTCTGTCTAGGTGTGGAGTTCGGAGCAAGGATGATCACTATAGACGGCAAACAGATCAAATTGCAGATCTGGGATACGGTAAATGAATAATCTGTTTTTTATAGAAGCCTCTACTTGTTGCTACAGATACATGCTTCACTAAAAGTGCCAGTATACATTATACATGCTTCTGCAGGCTGCTTTTTATTGAACTGAAAGCTTTAAAGGGCTCTGGCTCTTAAGTGAATGCTAATAGGAATGTTGGTGCTAAAGAGGAGCACTTGGGAAATCACCATCTCTTTAACCCAGCGTTTTAATCATGGATGAAAATAAAAATAAGTTATTTTGATCCAACACAACCTCATTAAGCCTCATTAGTAAAAGTCTGTCCATGTTTCTTCACCGGCAGCCAGTTTATCAGCCCAGCCTGGGAGATGGTTGGATCATTGGGTTCAAGGTGAAAAAGGTTCAATCATCCCACTGATTGGCCATCTCCCATCTGACATACAGTAGCACACGATGTGGGTGGCTGGGCCGGTGATGGCCGTGCGTGATTGGCCAGGCAACAGTTTATTAGCCTGAAACCAGACGACTAGATCCTTTAAATGAAAGGGGAAATGTTCTGGTAAGATTTAATCAGAAATATGAACCCATGCCCCTACAGAGCAACAAAGCCTTTGCGCCCCCACGTTGCATCGTAACACCTGACTCAGCGTTCAGCGCTGGAAAAAACGCTCCTCTAAAGTAGCCCTTCCTGCATCACATGTTTTATTAGTGCAAGATTAATAAAAAGTCGAAGAATCAAGCTTGGATGTGGTTCTCTGAGGTTTTTCAGCAAAGTACCCCCAGTGTACTTCTTTCCCATCCGAGTACCCCCTCACCCATGCAGAGCTTTCTGGCTGGGAACACAGGTAAACAGGACCAGACCATCAGCACGCAGTTTAACATTTGTGTCTAAAGAAACTCTTTTACATTTCAAACATTTTAAAAGGACAAACACGTTATCAGTGATCTGTGCATAAATTCCTGGGAAATGTGTTAACACCACGAGAAATGTCCTCTGCTGCTTGTTTTCCCTCCAAGCTTCTGCAGAACACAGAGGTGTTTATAAATTCCGTGGCTTCAACGTATCAAACAAACTAACCTGTTGGGCATTTTTACTCATCCAGCTGCAGGGAAAATTATTTTTTTCACAACGAGCGCAACACCAGCCGTGTTTACAATCCAGCCACAGCCTGATCAGAATAAAAATATTTCACATAATTAAAACCGGATGCTGAGAATCTAGAGATTCTAGAGGATTTCATTCACATCACAGGATTATCAGCAATTTTTCAGGAAAGGTTTTAGTGATTTTCATCATCTCAAGTACCCCTCGGAGTCTCCCGGAGTACGTCCAGGGGAACTTGTTTACTGTCTGTACCTGCAGTTAGGCAGCTGCACCAGCAGGGGGAGGTAGAGCTCCACAAAAATCACCCTTTACAGCAAAGCCCTGATGGAAAAAAGCCTACAAGGAGTCGGGTGAAAGTGTCCTAAAAAAAAAAACTCTTCTGCACTTAAACGTGACCTTCTGGAAAAACTCCATGAGGTCAAGGAAATGCGGTCGTAGAGATTTTGCAGGGATAAGTGTACAGTGGGTGTACTACACATGACTGAAAGATGTCAGAAGTATTTCAGATACTCGGTTTAATGCGATCCTTCCCCTGGGCTTCGCAGAGGCTCTCCCACTTATATCATCTTAGTGTAATGTTGTTAAGCTCAGGGATTCAAAAATGAACATAAAAGTGATACAGTGATACACACTGTTATCACAGGCTGCTCACACTCACCTCCGTGCTTATCTACCTGAACCAGAATTACTGCTGTGCCCTTTGAAATGACGTCCTTCCTTCTGACTGAAAATGCAGCCAGCTCCTCCACGGCTGCCTCCTCTCTACCCTGGGTCCAATCACGCCGCTGGGAGCCAACCTCAGCGCCACATACAGCATGACCAACCCCTGCTCCTCTCCCAGCAAATCACTGATCACCTTTACCTGGTTGGCCAGGTGTGGAGAGGAATGATGAACCAGCCAGACTTCATTGTGGGATTTGTCCAATCACACACCAGCAGCAAGCAGCCAACAGAGAAACCATTTGGATCATTGTGTGGGCTGAACTTGCCATATGAATAAGTGTGTGTGTGTGTGAGTACTAGCCTGTTGGCCAGATGGTAGACAGACACAGCGTTCTCTCTCTTTCACCCTTATTTATCATTTATCACTAATAGCATGGCTCGGCTGCTCTCAGCGTTTGGTTCCTGACTGACCGGCTTCGTTCGGCCGGCTAAGCTGTCTGACCGACTATCAGCTGACCCAGTAACCGGCTGACCGGGAGCCTGGCTTCTGGCTAGGGATGGCTCCATACCACCTTCACATCTGATACCGATTCCCACACTGCAGCCTCGAGGATTAGCCGATACCAATCCGATACCGATGCGATTCTTTTTGTCAGTCTGAAAGTTGTGAATAAAACTTGGATATCATTTGCTTGATGCTAACTTCTAAAAGCGTCACGTTTACTGCAACAATAACTGTCCTGGTCCCTGAAAGAAAGAAGGAAAATATGCGATACCTGGAGTCCTTAGTGACTGAAACTTAGAGCTCACATCTCATTTAACAGCATGTGTAAACACAACATCCACAGCTGCTCCGTTCAGATGCTTCAACTAGAGTAAAAGTGCAAATATTTAGATGGAATAGCAGCAATGCCAGTTTAGAAACAGCAACACGCAGAGAGAAGGTGAGGACATGTGAGATGGTTCAGATCGGACAGGTTCTAACATAAATCTGATACCTGATCCAGTCATTTTGGCCTGGATCGGACTCTGGACCGACCCATGGATCGGATCGGATCAAACCGTCCCGTGGATCGGATCGGACCGTCCCGTGAATTGGATTGAATCGGACCGTCCCGTGGATCGGATCGGATCGAACCGTCCCATGGATCGGACTGTCCCGTGGATCGGATCGGACCGTCCCTGGTTCGGGCTGACACACGGGCTGCTGCTCCTCTGACTCGCTGAATGATTCATTGAGCGGCTGCTCCTGCCCGTGTGTCCGTCTGACTGTCTGGTTTCTGATGAGGTCACGGCGTGCAGCTGCCGGCATAGAGTACGGTTTGTTTTCTGCTCTGGCCTGGATGAACACAGACAACATTGTTAATGTACATAGAACAGAGATAGAATGAATAGACGTGGCGTTGGGGAGGGGGATGGCAGGAATGTTGGTCGGTGAAAGGAGTGATGGAAAGAGGGGAGGCCTGGGGATGGGTAGGGAGAATGAAAAGATGAGTGATGGAAGGAAGACACTGTAAAGGTGAGACAATGAGGGGATAATAATGGAACAGGGAGCGATGGTACAAGGTGACCCGGTGAGCTGGATGCAGTGTCAAGTATGACACAAACGCAACAGGACGAATGTGTGTGCGGCACCGCTGCAGCTAATGTGACCTTCTTTGTTGGCCATGAAGAGTGAAACTGGAAGGTTGTTCACGCCAGCAGAGAGAGAGAAAGAGAGGATTTTGTGTCGGATAGATGGAGAATGAAAGAGAGAAGTCTATTGTATCCAGTTACAGGCTTCGCTCTGTGCTGCCCCCACCTCCACCTCCACCCCCCAGGGCTGACTGAAAACCCGGAGCTGGATCCGCTGGATAATTAGGACTGATGCACGGCGCTTCAGAGAGCGGCCAGATAAACAGGGAAGAGGCCAATCACAGGGGGCAGAGGCTGGAGCCTGTTTACGCCCCCGGACATTTCTATTATTTAGCTTTCAATTTCTGTTTATTAATATATGCATGTGTCTCTGCAGGCTGGCCAGGAGTCTTTCCGGTCCATCACCAGGTCTTACTACAGAGGAGCAGCAGGAGCACTGCTAGTCTATGACATCACAAGGTAACCCCGGCAACCGTACGCGCTCGCATCGCCGCTCAGCCCGTCACTTTAGAGCCACGTCTGCACGGCAGAATCTCAGATTAGTTTTACAACCAGTAAAGCGACTGGTCTTATTTCTTTTTATTTGTTTGAAGTAATCAGGTTTGTTTCATTTGCTCAAATCCAGACTTGCTTCCATCTCTTTTTTTTTTTTTAACAAACCAGCAAGAAGAAAGTAGAAAAAGTCTCAAAACTTTCAGTGATGAGATGAAGGAAAACAGAGAAATTAGAGGGAAGAACTGCAAGAATGTCTTTGCACATGCAGGTGTTGCCGTGTGAGGGGGGGGGGGGGGGGGGGGGGGGGGGGGGGGGGGGGGGGGGGGGGGGGGGGGGGGGGGGGGGGGGGGGGG
>JBBDHI010000008.1:9385609-9397345 GCA_037177115.1 Craterocephalus stercusmuscarum
AAATACAAAAACAGCATTTGGGGCCCTCGAAGCACCGGGGCCCTGGGCTGGAGCCCTGGTAAGCCCCTCCCAAAGTCCGGGCTTGGTTAGAGCTGTGGGTCTCTACCAAATGGGACACTCTGGCCCCCCCCCTGCTGAGCCCTAACCCCAGAACATGGATGAAAACTGTTTGTATACACAAGTTGTCGTCTTATTTTTTTTTTTTTTTGGTGACCAACAATACGGCTGTTAAAATATTGGCTGTCAGATTTTTCATGACCCCATTTACGCGCTTTGGGGTTTGGTTTAAACGCTTGTTTTTATGCTCCCAAAATGGCAATTTTATGTGCGAATGGTTTAAAAAAACCTGCATGGACACACCTCAGCTTGTTCTGTGTGGACAGGAATCACAATGGTCAAAGCTTGAAGGACCTGCTCTGCTCTTTGGCTGGTCCTGTTCGAGGGTCCCGGACCCCAGGTTGGGAACCACCGAGGCGGAAAGTTAATTACAGATGAAATATTGTTCCGTAAAAGCAGTAAAACCTGCGCAGGAGACTATCTGTGAGCAAACGAACACGTTGAATGGTTTGTGTCTAAGTCTCAGCTTGTGTTCAGGTGTACCAACAGGTGAGTCTGGTGAACGCACAGACCTGAGAGGCTCCAGCATGGCTGCAGCTGAACGCCACCTGCAGAGCTCAGAGGCTGCACCTGGCGTAAAGCTCCGTCCGCCATCTGCACCGGGCAGCAGATGATCTCACCCTGGATAGAGTCACTCAGTAACCCGATCCTGCTTTATTCACCTGTCCTCATGCCTGCCAGGTCATAGAATGAGGGCAGAGTTATGAAACGTACGAGGAGATGACCTGACCCATAACAACAGAGAAATTCAGCTTTCTTATTCCGTCTCAGCTGTTAGACGACTTTGCCTTTACTCCTGTGATGTCACAACAGTTTGCTGCTCTCCCTGGAATCTGCTCGGTACAGCCTGGGTTGGACGCTTGCAGCCCTGCAGACAGACTCAGACGGTTGCAGGGCTTGGCTCACACTGACCTCCAGTGAATCACAGAGGAACTGCATCTCATACAAGCCTTGTGTTTGTCTCCATGTTAATCATTGAACGGCTGTAGTTAAATGCGATGCTAGCAGCTGACTCATCACTGCCATACGCAGCATCTTATTGCCCATGTTTCTGGAGACACAAAGAAGCCTGTGAAGTCGTGTTGGAGTCAGCGGGGGCACGCAGGAAGTGTGTCACAAACTACACACAAGGATTTCAACCAGGCAAGACGGGTTCCCGCTGCATGCAGCCGTTCAGGCTCAGGCAGATCCAGCATCACCATCTTCTCAACTTGCGTGAAGTTGGCCCCCCACCCCACGCAAAACTCAGTGAAAATAGTCTCAATCGTTTGTGCTACGTAAGTGCTGGTTTGTGCTGAAAGAAATATCGTTTGTGCTGCTTTAGTTTTTAAGATATAGCATAACAAGTTTATTATCAGGTGTGATGACGTAACTCAGCCCCCCCATACTGTCCGATTCGAACAACAACGGTTTCTAGCGTTTGTTGTACATTAGTGCTGGTCTGTGCAGTTTTTTCTGTGCTGCTTTTGCTGTTAAGGATCCATATCCTTCTCCCTCAAATTACGTTGGAACTGTTTTACATAGTTTGATGCTTTTCTTTTCCAGGTGCATTTTTATTACTGCTGCTCACATTTCACATGTTCAAATATGGTAAAATAATTAAAAAAAATTCTGCACAAACCAGCACTAACGTAGCACAAACGATTGAGACTATTTTCACTTAGTTTTGCGTGGGGTGGGGGGCCAACTTCACGCAGGTTCTTCTCAGAGATGCTCTTTTCCCAGCATGCACCCATTACTCCAGCGGTTCCGGAACTTTCTGAGCAACGACCCACAAGATGGCACATTTATCTTTGTTAATGTTTAATTCCGACAGTCAGGATAAAAAACCCACATTTATTTAATAAATATAGGTTTTATATTTTCCACAATGATCTCACGACCCACATGGGGGTCCCAACCCACAGTTTGGGAACCGCTGCATTACATTTATTCTGTCTTGTGTTCTTGTTGGAGGCTGAAAAGTGACGAACCCTAACCCTCTGAAGGATGACTAGAGCTGAGCTTTCACTCGGTGCTCATTCCTCCCCCTGCAGCTGTAGAACTGTCACAGCGTCATGATGCTGACAGCATCTGTAATCACTGAATCAAACTCTGTTCCACAATGCATCCTCCATATGTGTTAATGCTCTCATCCAGCGCTTTTTCCCGGAGCCCTGCTCCATGCCAACATCTGGAAGCAGCTGCATGTAGCTGCACGGGGCAGATGCAGGGCCAACTCTCTCTCCTCTGTGGAGGACCTTCAGTGGGACTCCTGGTGTTATAATCAGATATTTCACCAGATAAGAAAAGTTAAGCTCAGACTTCAAACTTTAAATAACATCTTCCTGCCAGAAACGTAAAGTGAAGCTTGTGTGATTCACCAGCAGATGAAAGGTTGCTCCAGTCATTCGGAGGCCTAATTGCTCCGCTAAATCAGCTGCTAGTGTGCAAAGCTATGAAACATCATCAGTATGAAAGCATCACGCTGAGAAAACATCCAACTGTCCGAATAAGCTAAAACATGGAATAAAACCAGCTCTGAGTCACATGCAGATGTGTGCCACCGAGGTCCAGCTTGTGCAGAGATGCTGACATGCAGCACACAGGAGTCGTCCTCATTCTCTGAGCCGTAGAAGCAACAAGGCGGTGGGAAGGTTCCTCAGAGATGTTGCTGCGTGTTGACACGATGTTTACTCCAAACCCAGCTGACCCCATGATTGGTCCGCTGCAGCTGCTGTGACCTTTTGCTTCCAGACGCCAGTGTCGTGTCGTGTCGTGTGCACGCTGCTCTGCTGCAACCAGAGGTTATCTGGGTTACTGCTGCGTTTCTACAATCTGCTACCAGTCTTCTCATTCCCCTCTGACATCGACAGATTTTCATCAGATTTCTACATTTTCCAGACCATTCTCTATAAACCCTGTGTGTGTGTGTGTGTGTGTGAAAATCCCAACAGTTTCTAAAGTACTCCGACGCGTCTGATGACAACATGATTGTTGCTCCCTGATTGGCTGATTTGTACAGGCACAAGCTGCCAATAAATATTCTACTATATTAATGAATTAGTTTTATTTTCAGAAACTATGTGCATTGAAATAAATTGCAAACAGGTTTTCCATGTTTAGTCCCCCACAACAAGAATAATGTGTGCAGTAACAGGAGACATAAAACGGATAAAATATCATTTATCTCAGACCTGGAGGACCCCATCGAGCGGCTCCAAAGCCAGATGTTAAAGTGCAGAGAGGTGCGTTACATGACGCGATGCTGACGCAGGAAAGGGGCCGTGCAGTGTCTGAGCACAGCTGGAGGTAAAGTCTGAGTCAAACACCTCCGTGCTCATAACATGAGCCGTTATTCCAGCTGTTTCATGTGATGTCGGGTTCACATTCTCAAATGTCCAATAAACATCCAGACGAGGTTTTCTAAACTGAACTCTGAGGATGGTCTTCCTGCTGCCAGCTGGAGCAGACTGGGGATGGGCTGCAGGTTCTTAGGGCCCCCCCTCACCCGTGGGACCTGAGGGCCGATGGGAGGGAAGACGACACAAAGAGGACGAGGGCAGTTAGAAAGGCTGCGAGGATCAGCAGATGAAAGGGTGAGGAGGAAGAGATGAGAGAATGATGGCAGACGGGTGGGGTCAGGAGAATTTCAGACCGAGAGATAAGGAGAATAATCCGACTCAGCCTCCGCACACCCACGTCATGAAGACACGCATTTACCTCCTCACTCTGTTACTGATGTCATCCTTCAGCATTTACTACATAAAGACTTTTAGCCTATTTTGACACAATAGTTGGTTTTTCCATCGCTCACATCACTTCTGCTGAGCTGAACCTTGATTGTGAAGATTTATCAGGAAAAAACCTGAAGAGTTGATCCAAACATCCCGGCTCCTCCCTGAAGAGGTTTTACAGGCATAAAGCAGGGATGTTTCAGTCCTACGAGCGCCACAGTCCAGGAGGTTTCCTCTCTCTCCCTGATCCGACACACCTGACTCAGTGATGGAGCAAGGAGACATGGAAAACCTGCTGGGTTGCTGAACTGCACAGCCCTGGTTTACCAGATGTGCTGGTGCAGCAGACAGGCCGTCTTCTTGTGCGTTTCATCCCTCATGCAGCTGCTGCAGCCACAGAGCAGAGAGGAGAGGTGTGGGCAGAGAGGACAGGCAGCAGAGGGAAGAGCGGAGAGAAAGAAGCCCGAGCAGAGAGACAGAGCTTAACAGAGCAAGAAGTTTATTACAGGTGAGATACAGATGAGAGCAAAGGTTTGACACAGTTCATTAACACACACACACACACACATTAACTTGGGCTCGTTGGTAGAAAAGATGTTTAATTTGTGCTAGTCTGAAATCTTCTCACATAAGAAACTGAAATCAAGTAGAAAATTTACATCAATCTTCTAATAGGAAAAAAAAAAGTCCAAAAATAAAATTTGCAGCTAAAAGACTGAGAAGTGAGCGAGAGTCCGTTTCCTGGACCCTCTGCTCGATGAAGGGGCTCAAACCGACGGCTGGGCAGACGGGGTTAGCTTCTTCTTCTTTTAAATCAGGAATTAACAAAATAATCTGTTTTTACAGGCTTACAACACAAAATCAGCAAACGTCACCAATAAAACATCCAAGTATCAGAATGAGATCACAGACTAAAGGCACATGTGGTCCCAACGGGTCTCAGAGATCAGAGACGAGACCAGAATCACATGTTGAACCCTTGTCCCAGCATCCTCTGCTGTGTGTGTGCATCCGCTCACAGGAAAGCTCCGACCTGTGCAGCTTCCCCTCCATCGGCGTTCCTACATTCCTCACTGCAGGAGAGGACGGCTCAGGGAGGCGCCGGCCTCATACAACCAGCACACGTCACATTTAACATCACAGCCAATAATGGGAAACTATGAACGATGTTCAAACTACATGATTGTTGAGAACAGGGCCAGCAGCTACCGAGACATTTTCTTCAATTTCAGACGCAAAGTCTGGTTGAGATTTGGCGTTTTAATCACATTCTAAATTCCCCACCGTGCTGCAGCAACAACCGAGAGCTTTAAGTTGCTTCAGTGATATTTGCAGAGCCTGAGGGAGGCATGAGGCTGCATCAGCATGAAAAGCATGAAAAGCATGAAAAGCTCGCTAAGCAGGATAATCTGATCCCATCTTCTCTGTAGGCAGAGCTTCTACTGCCACCTTCATTACACTGTCCTGCTGCTTTGATTTCTGGCTGATCCATTTGAAAGCTTCACCAGCATCACGTCTCCTTCCACCTCCTCTCGCTGGTCAGCAGAGCCTCCTGCAAGAGGAGCCTCCTGCCAGAGGAGCCTCCTGCCAGAGGAGCCTCCTGCAACTGGAGCCTCCTGCAAGAGGAGCCTCCTGCAAGAGGAGCCTCCTGCCAGCAGAGCCTCCTGCTAGAGGAGCCTCCTGCTAGAGGAGCCTCCTGCCAGAGGAGCCTCCTGCCAGCAGAGCCTCCTGCCAGAGGAGCCTCCTGCAAGAGGAGCCTCCTGCCAGAGGAGCCTCCTGCGACCGGAGCCTCCTGCCAGAGGAGCCTCCTGCAAACGGAGCCTCCTGCAAACGGAGCCTCCTGGAAGAGGAGCCTCCTGCAAACGGAGCCTTTTGCGAGCAGCTCGCGACCTAAGAAGCCGAATGGCTGATGCCGGCTTTGCTAACACATCAGCGCAGATGTTTTTAGATGTTCGGGTGCATCTATGAGACTAACGGTTAGCAGGAGCAGCTGGGGCACAAAAAACAGAAATAGCATCAGGAAAAAAGCTCTTCGTTTGACCAAATTCATCCGAAGCAGCAATAAAACTTTAAAACATAAGAAAAAAGGTAAAAGGAGTCGTGCTGCTGCTAAACGAGGCAGAGGCATGAGGAAACGCTGGGGGAGCTAGCAGGAGTCTGAGTCAGACAGCAGCAAACCTGGCTAGGAATAAGGAGTTTACTGAAACGCTGCAGCAGGAACACGTCCGGTGTGTCGGCTGGAACAAAGTGTGCTTCTGGAAATCAGCTCGGATCAATTCTACCTGGAGCCTGTTTGCAGCCATACGGGGAAAAGGTGGTTAGCAGGGAGCAAACTAGATGCAGGGAGAAGAAGAAAAGCTGTGCATCAGCTAAAGGCTTCTGAGGAAACAGGCATTTCATTCGACTCATTTATTCCTATTTATCGTGCATCTTCGCTCTGCTGGGCAGCTGGAAGTTGTTTTCAACTATGAGGCTTTCCTGCCTGCTTTATTCTGTTTAAATGTGCTTTATGATTAAATGTGAGCTTCACCCAAACACACCTCCACCTCCACCACCAAAGAGCACAGGACTTCTGCTTCTGACATTTTAGCTCAGTTCTGGGAATGGGAACAAAAAAAGAATGAATCGGCCTTTTTGGAAATAAGTTCACTGTCCTGCTTATTTAGCTAACCAGTGGAAAGAAGCAAAGCAGGAGCAAACCTTCCCTGCCGCTGCATTCACTCGGCCCGGAGCCTTTCAGCGTCATAGGACCGCATTCTCAACGCTTCCAGCTTTACATTTGTCTTTTCAAAATGCAGAGAAGTATTTCAAACGGACAGGGCGGATGTGAGGGAGTGAAGCAGCTCACTGAGGAGGCGTCATTTTTAATCACAAGGACGAGGAGAGGCATGAGTGGCGAGAACCCGAGGTGGAGCCCGACATTCGCCCGGGAGCACGAAACAACGTAATGTTTGCCATGAAGCATCATCGTGTGGGAAAAGCAACAACTATACCTGGAGGAGCTCAAACTACAACAGAAAATCCCAGAGTACTGCCCAGTACTGCCCCAGCTGGTCAAAAATAACTTACAGGAAATGAATCAAAGGGGAATCACTGGAATTTACAACTTTGTCATGACTGCAGGACTAATGTTTGACTTCACTGCTTGCTGTGGATGTGGCGGTCGGGCTGGGTGTGAGGGCTAGATGGTAGACTTGGAAAAGGAAACTTTAAGGTGGTGATTCCCTCCCATATCATAGTTGTGAAGGTCCATCAGAGCCTGGATGGCTTCCTCTACGGACGACATCTGGATCAGGGCCATCTTCCGGTCCCTGGCGAGGAGAGAGGCGAGACAGAGAGCAGCTGAGCATGACCGGTTATGCTCCCTCTGCAGGACACATCCATGCAGGTTTTTGCTTACTGGAAGAATTTGAAGGCCTTGACGGTTCCCCCGCTGTTAGAAAACAGAAGGCGCAGGTCGTCCTCCCCGACTCCATCCCTGCACAAGCAAAGCAGACTTACTGGCAGGAGGACAAGCAACGGGAAGCAGCAGTGAGGGCTGCCTTCCACACAGCAGCTCATGTGGCTCGGCTGTTTTACCGGATGTTGGAGAGGTGAAGAGTTGCTGATGGAGGAAAGATGTTCTGGAAGTTTTTGGATCCGGGCTTCTTAAAGCGATGGAGGGGTGAGCCGGAAAAATCTGTGCAGGAAGAACAAAACATTGGCAGAATGAGAGAAACAAACCAGAGCAGGACCCCTAAAAAAGCCCGGGAGGACTCCACCTGCAGCCTGGAGTCAGACACCATTTTTATTAAAGGAGCTCTACCTGATAGTAGGGGTGGGACTTTATGTCGACAAAACCACCGACATTCGACACAAAAAAATATTTTAATTAAACTAATTGCACGTTTAAACAGTATCCACTGGACCCGCATTCAGCTCCTCATGTGACGGCAGTTAGTCTCTCACCTCTGAACGGAACCTGAAAATACAAGTCAGCCTTTGTCACATCCTTTTTGGAGCCACGCCACAAACACCTCACGCTCACGACGTGGCAGCTGTGCACGACAAGGTTAGAGATCTGCTGCCTCCATCTGAGGCTGCATGCAGTCTGCGGTGATGCTGCGCGTTTATGACGAGTCCCGCCCGCAAAAAGGGCAAAACAGGGGGATGCAATGGTTTCATTATTGGGAGAGGACTGTTTCACAGAGTACACGGTCACATGTGAAGTCGCAAGAAGCACGTGCGATTTGTTTCCAAGGGTGTTGAATAACGAGATTGCTCTTTCGTTTTAATTAGCATTGTCTTAGTGGTCAATATTGGACATTTCAGCCATGTTTAGAGACCAAAATGAACTAATAGGCTACAACTGTGTAGAATATTTTCCAGCCGCGGCATCGGCGCTGTTTAAAAAGAAAAAAAAAGGCCGACAATTCGACAAAAAGTCGACACGTGGGCCTCGACAATCGACAGTCCAAACTCCATGTCGCTCCCATCCCTACCTGATATTATTTTAATCTTTCTAATAAAAACGGCTTCTACTCGGTATATTATGTGGTAAAAGGGGGAAGTCCATAAAAATGAACGACTCATTCATTGTGCATACGTACGAGTCCAGGACATTTTAGTTAGCGAAAGCGGCTAATTCTTAGCTTTGGCGTGACGCTCTCTCTCTGTCAGTGGGGTTAACTTACGTAACTTCCGGATTCCCTAGGGGAACGCTCTTCCTGGCTGATGGGAATCGTCACGGCCGAGGTCCTGCAGCTTTTAGAGGTTTCCCTGCTGCGATGCACCTGACACAAGGCTGAGTCTGAAGCAGGTGTGTTGCAGCAGGGAAACCTCTAAAACCTGAGGACCATGGATCCCTGATTTACACCTAGTGATGAATCCTCTGCATGCTCTCATATTAGTGGACTTAGATAATAAACGTCCTGAATAAGTTTCCATCCTTGATGATGAAATGTTCCACCACCTCGTGGATGTCTAGGCGTTTTTACGTTGCAGAGTTCTCCCGTATTTACTCCCCACGTAGAAGTTGTACCATTGTGTTAGAGGAAAATAAAACGACTGTATGCATATTTTACATATCTTACTCTGTCTGCATATCATCAGTATTTGCACAAAGAAACTCTGTTAACGCCTCATGAAGGAAGCGCCTCTCACAGATCCCGCCATGCTGAAAGGAGCTGTAACACTGTCAGACATTTGTTTCTTCAGCTCCTAACTCGTGTCTGTGTGGTACGATCCCTTCCAGCAAGTAAAACCTTTTATCAAACACATTGGCTTTGCATTTTCTCTGATTTGTTTTGCTTCTGCAGCTGATCAAAGGTCCTTTATTTGCATCGAACCCTCTGTTGTTGTGCTTCTTGTAAGGATGAAATGCATATCGTCACATCTGGAATAAACTTCAGGCCGTTATGATATAATACAGTTTGTTTAGCTGTTTGATTACATCCCAAACAGATGCTATTCCTACGTCCTCAGCAGTTAGATGAATAATCCCAAATTAAAGCTGAGCGTCAGCACATCAAACTGACGATCCTTATTGGATACATTTCTGGAAAGGGCGGGCAATAGATCCAGACTTTTAGATATATCTAGAATAATTCACACGGAATATAGAATGAGGAAATATCGTTTCTATCAGTGCCCTGTGTGTTTCCCAGGCAACCCTGCATTAAAAAGCTTGATGAGGAAGTTCATGCATGTGAATCAGGTGTGTTGGAGGAGGAACACATCCCAGACCTGCGGGCCGGTGGGTCCTGAGGACCGGAATTGAGAAACACTAGTTTATATGGAGTTTGCTTGTTTTGAGTTAAAATGATCTCTTTGTTAGCATTTTTCCCACCTTTATCTGTTGTGGTCATTGAAAATGATTTTTTTTTAAATCACATGTGCTTCTGATCCTTAATAAACATGCATTCAGCACTCAAAGCTGTAAATTTGAACCGTCTTCTCGGTTACTGGACCAAAAACATTTGTATCGGGATATATAGCGCATATAGTGATAAAGAGCAAAAGGATGGAGATATGAAATGTGGTTCAGTGTGGGCCGTCTTACTAAAAGCTGCCGGAGATTTAAATGGATGTTCCTGTATGTTCACACGGTGGTTTGGAACTTTGTCACAGTGAGGTGACTGAGTTTCTTTGAGTGGAGAATCAGCAGCAGCAAAGCTTCCTTCCCGGATGCACATATCTTCTCACCTTTAGTTAGGAGCTGGTCATCCAGACCTTCTCTGGGCAGAGCCACCGTCTGATGCTTGGACAGTGTCACCCTCATCACTTTGCCAAACACCTTCTGGCCATTCAGGTGGCTCATGGCTGAAAGAGAAAAGCACAAACCCAGCAGTTTTTCTTTCATACAAAGTGTACTGCTGCTGCTACTCAGCTGTTCACTGATCATTTAGGCCCACGCTCAGGAGGCAGAAAATAATAAATAATAATTTCATTTCACTCAGGAAATTCCTCAGTGGTGCCGAATCCAGACCAAACCCTCCTGAACAGGCCAAACGTGCACAGTCTGGGCTAAATAATCCCCTCCCCGATCAACAAATAAAGGCACTTTCCCTCATTTACCACACGAATGGACGATGGAAATCTGTATTCCACACAAGGCCGAGCTTTTATCCGTTTGGACGTGAGTGGGGGATACAACGAAGCGTCACCACAGGTCAGACAGTACACGGAAGTTAACCGTCATGTAAGCATCAGCAGATACCTTTTAGAACTAAGAGTGAATCTAGCTGCAAATTAAAAAGGACTCTGGAAGTGAATAAATGTAAAATAAATAGCTTACTGGTCGCCTACCATTGGTGGAAACATGATTTGGGAAAATAACAGGTGAGGTCTAAGCCCAGGTGCCTGACAATTTGCATATTCAAGAACTTTGTCACATAAAAGCATGAAGCCTTAATGGTCCCTGACTTCTCTTATGTGTGGACGGTCATTAAAATGAGTTTTTATAGGATCGTTTCTACTCATTTCCGTCATTCTGGCTGCACGGGATGTTGCGCCGTCCTGAAACCCAGGCAGCTGACAGAGGTTTCTGATGAGGGGAAACATCCTGGAAAGCAGCTGGAGCAGCATGGACACCAGGGTGAACTGCTGCAGTACGAATGGCTAACGCAGACACACATTACAACTGTTAAATTAAATACATATAACATTAATAACACAACAGACACGTTTTAAATGAAAGGAGGAATACGTTGTGTTTGTGAATGTAGGGAGAAACAGAATCTCTGGAGGGAGGTGATGAATAAAATCCGGATTATGATGTCATTAAGCATCCCGTTAGATCCAAAACTGATGCTGCTGCATTGGGACCAAACTCATCTTAAATTAAGTCAATATCTGAGTAGATTTAGCAATAATACAGGCAAAAAAGGCAGTAGCAATAACTAGAAAAAGATGGATGCCTCTAACATTAGTACATGGATGAAACGCACGATCCTGTGCAAATCAATGGAAATAATAACATAGAAGGAATAATTTGCCATTATATGACCAAACGAAAACCATTTAATGTCTTTGAGTAAGTAGATGTTGGGGAATTTGTGGAAGAAAAACCCCTAGAGGAGGAACTTTAATTAGATCGCAATCTGTATTATGTATTATAATCTGTATTATAATCTGTATTATAATCTGTATTATGTCTTATAATATGTATTATAATCTGTATTATGTATTATAATCTGTATTATAATCTGTATTATGTATTATAATCTGTATTATAATCTGTATTAAAATCTGTATTATGTATTATAATATGTAATATGTATTATAATCTGTATTATAATCTGTATTATAATATGTATTATGTATTATAATGTTGAAGACATCGTCTTGACCTCAGGTATCTGGACTATCAGAAGGTTGATGGTCAGTTCCCAGGCAGGCATCCGATAGCCAGGCCTCCTCAGCC
>JBBDHI010000008.1:9397445-9408241 GCA_037177115.1 Craterocephalus stercusmuscarum
TTGATGAAATGCTACGTTAGCCCCTTATCTCATTTACTTCTTTTTTATTTTCCTCCTGCATATTTACTAAAAACTGAACTAGCATTGAACTATTTAAGTCCTGAATTAATGTATTTATTTAAATTCTGTTTATTTTTACGTTTATAGGCATATTGTTAAATATAAGTATTTGTTAAATCGGTGGTAGGAATTGTAGTAAAAGATGTCTGGGTGCTCTGACACTTATGGCTTTTCCACCCCTGCTCCGCGCTTTTCTTTTACCTTACAAAAAGCCCATTTAAGCTGTGCAAATAGTAGGTTAAGTTTGTTTCTGCAGCAAATAAGCTACAACTGCTGCTTTGTGAAACATTATGTGAGCATAATGAAGTTAATATTCTTTTAGTTGAACTTGTTAGAGGATTAATTGAAGTCTAAACGCAGCGCTGCTACAGGAACAGCACGTGGATCTCCTGGAGACTTATGATTGGCTGATCGGCCGCTTTCGGCTGCTGTCTCATTGGGCAGTAAGATGTAACATGTAAATGACGATCAAATATCACACGATAAAGATTTTTGACTTGTTCTCACTCCCGGGTTGTTTTACAAACGAGCGTCAGCGTAGCGGGGCGGAACTCACCGAGCTGGGCCTGGTTGCCGTCGGACAGCTGGATCAG
The DNA here is from genome assembly GCA_037177115.1 of Craterocephalus stercusmuscarum. Lineage (NCBI taxonomy): Eukaryota > Metazoa > Chordata > Actinopteri > Atheriniformes > Atherinidae > Craterocephalus > Craterocephalus stercusmuscarum. The sequence goes on from JBBDHI010000008.1 coordinate 9,398,099, forward strand.
AGCGCTGTCCTTCTTGTTGTAGAGGATCTTCACCCTCTGCACATCACCATAGACTCCTGAAGGGAGAGAGAGGCAGACCGAGGAGGAGAGAGAGAGAGCAAGAGAAAGCAGGGTGGAGGAGAGGATGAGGAGGATAGAACAGACAGAGCAGGAAAGATGGAGCCGACGAAGATAAAAAAGAAGAGGTGTGAATGATGGAAGGAATAAAGTTAGTGCTAGAAAGACAAATGAAAAGAAAAAGATGGAGTCTTCCCATTTGACTTCCACTAGAAACTCAATCAATGTTTCTATGCAACAACGATTAACGTGACAACGGCGTTTTAGCACTGGGACACATCTCAGACTGACGGCAACGTTCTGCATGAGTCAGTTCAGCTCGTTCAGGTGGTGGGAATGTAAACAGTGCAGAAAAAAAAGACACTCACTAAACCAGATGCACTAACCTGACACGACATGCTGCGTACAAAAACATGTAGAGAGGACCTAAACAATATCCACTCAGTTTATTTCAGGCCTTTTATGCAGATAATCTTTAGAGAGAATTACAGTTTTCCTGCAGTTCCAGTTCAGATGACTGGGTGGCAAATAGTCCTAACTGCAGCGTTGCAGGGTAAGGAAACAATAATGTACTTAGTCTGCAACAAATAAACACAAAATCTAGAGAAAAAGGCAAAAAAGACAAGAAGAAAGAGCGAGAATGAGTCTGGGTGAGTGCACTGGATTCCTGTGATCCGCTGAGTATCCATGTGGTGAGAACAAAACACTAAAACGACCTGCTCAAGTTACAAACGCTGGTTTTACACAGAACCGGAGGAACCCAGGTGTTCCCCGTGAGATGCATGCATGAGAAATTCCCCGGAGGTGCAGCATGCTGCAGAGAGCACGGCAGGAAGATCCCAGCTTTTTGCTTTAATCCTGATAAACAAGCCAGAGCAGGAAGGAGCGCCTGCACACCTGCTGGTCATGAGCATCTCCCTGCAGAGCGCACGGCGCAGCGCTCAGGTTCCAGTGTGGAGAGGGTAAACCGGCCAGGAGATGTCACATGGCTAGCATGTCCCACTGAGACAGAACAACAAAGAAGAAGGGCTCTTTGCTGATAAACGAGCTCTCCCATGAAGTGTGCAATCATTTGCCAGCGAAGCTCCTGACTGCAGCTGCAGCCGACGTAAAACAACGCGTCGCGCTCGTTGTTGCTGCTGCTACAGCTGCTCGTGCTGAAACGCACCCTGGCCATGAAATCAGACTTCCAGTGGTCCCACCAGCACAGCTTTTAACCTTTTTATTGCAAGTTAAATTCCAAAGTTATCCCTCCATGGACCGGTTAACACGAGGCCGTAACGGGACGACTCAATGTGCTGTGCCTCACATCCTCGCTGGAAGCTTAGAAAACCTTACATCTGCTGTTTTTTTGTTCCCACCGGTTAATGGATGAGCCGATCAGACGGAATCCAGCAGACTCACTCACTTTGTTTTATGTAAATACAGGAGAATATCTCTTAACTCTGCACAATGTGTCTGAGAAGAGCTTGGAAAACAGGCAGATATAGAGGAACAGAGTGCCCACGACATCACTGAAGAAAAGTGAACAAAACTGGATTAACAGAGAGAGATATACAGATAGAAAAGTAGAGGTTGAACATACCGAAGAGGGTAAAGAGACTTTGAGGCGTGACCATCTTTAGAGAGAGAGACCGCAGAGCAGAGGACAGGAAGAGGAGGAGCAGAGGAGGAGGAAGAGGAGAGACGAAGGTAGAGATCAGACCGTCCAGCGTTGGACGAGGGGGGAGGTGGTGGTTTCCAAGATGATGAGGGGTGCAGCAATGATGGAGGGGGGAGGGGGGTTAGGGAGGGGGATCAAAACGGCAAAAGCCAAAGTCAGGTTTATATTCCATTTTAAAAAGTGGAGAGAGGCAAAAATAAAGAAACATGTAGAAAGGAAATGTGGGAGTAAAGGGAATTTTCAGGGAGGGGGGCTTTAAGAAAAGTGTTTGACATTAAAGAATGGAGAGCGATNNNNCCCCCCCCTCCCCCCCCCCCCCCCCCCCCCCCCAAATAAATGTATGGGGGGAGGAGCATAAGAGGGAAGAAAGGAGGTGGGGAGGGGAGAAAGGAGGAGAGGAGGACAAAAACCAAAGCAGAGGTCAGTAAACAGAGCATCAGTGGAACATCAACGGAGTCTGAATGACTGCTGGTTCCATTCCAGCACACACACACACACACCATCGTCTCAGCAGGGTTAAACGCACACAAACACACACACACACACTGCATCCAGTGTGAGGGATGGGAGGGGGGGGGGGGGAGAAACTCACAAACAGGAAACAACAAAAATCTCTGAGCAGCATCAAACCAAAAAAGGGGGACGGGGCACCAGGAAGCGGATGGCTGAAGGTACCACACGTAGTCCCGTCCGAGATCAGCTGATCACACCGGCGGCGACTCTACCACGTTCCTGGTTTTCTGTTTTACAGCAGCGTAATGAACACGAATCAACGTGATTTCAGCCGGCAGCCCAGAGACACGAGGCGCTCGCTCAGTCCCGCCGCCAGCAGCTACCAGCTGACTGGAACCGCCCGTTTCCAGCCTCACATCCAGCAGCTCTGAGCCGGACACATTTACAGACACCCACCGGAGACCGGAGGTTAGCAGTAACACCAGCGCCGCACACGTCCAATCATACGACTAAACACGCCGTTTTCCTTCAATCTGATGATGTCTGTCTGGAAAAATTCCACAAGACGCTGCGACTATAAATGTTCCATGTCTGCTTCCAGCTTCTGCTGTAAATATATTTTAAGGGACCTAAGGCCCAATTTGTGAGAAACTGAACATGCATCTCCAGTTAATGTGTGGTGAAGCATGAAAAACCCACCGTAAGGAGCCCATCCTCGTATCTGCTGCCGTGAACAGGCTGGCTGCTTCATAACGCGCTGCACTTCGTGCAGATGTGACTTAAATCGAGGTTTTATGCTCGTTGCTGACAGCCCTGGAACAGGAAGAACATGGCCGCCGCGGACTCGGATTCAAACACTGGAGGGATATTTATGGATGCTTCTGCAGCCAGCAGACGACCTGCATCCACTCTGAGCCCACAGAGAAGAGGCTCCGCGAAGAAAAAGACTTCATCAGCGGCATCTCGCGAGTCTAAAACCAATAAGTCCGGACAGTCTGTGCAGTGTGTGCGCTCCCATGCTGCTTGGCTGGTGGCTGCAGTTCCACACACCGCCTGTCACAGCAGCACAGAGTCAGATTTTGTAAAGTCGCCTTAAGTCCTTTAAATATGAAAACTTGTTATTATGATGCATCATTACTGCTAAGTGGAGCAAAGTGTGCATGTGCAGCATGGAAAGGGGAAAATGTGGCCGTACATGATAAGCCTTCCAGCTGGATCACTCGACTAAGAAGGGATGGATGTGTAGCAGAAAGAACTAACACAAGGCTCCGCCACAGCCCAGGACCTGGACCGGACTGAGCACACGGCCAGCAGCTGTTCAGGCTCACTTCAATCTGTTCACAAAGATTCAATCTCACTAGCAGAAGGTCAACATTAACTTTATGAAATCCTAGGACAAGCCAGAGATAAAACGGGGCACATCCATTTCTCCCGTCATTTATAAACACAAAATAAAGTTTCCTCTCTGCCTCTCGGTGAACAGCTCAGCTGCTGTTTCCTCTCTGTGGAGCACAAGCATCATGTTACCATCAGAGCTGCAAAGGATCCTCCCTTACAGGTCCTCTGACAACCCGCCACCAGAGAACCGAACCGTCACCAAACATCGCACGGACTCCAACCTCTCCCCGCGAGAGACGGAATCCGACAGAGAGATGCAACTTACAACGGATTAATACTGCAGACAGATGGCAGGGTGGGTGGACATTCAGTTAGAAAATAAACAGGAAGTAGACAGAAAGAACAGAGGTAAAAATACAGAAGCTTGTAGATTGTCAGCAGAGAGTTTCAGAAGAAAAACAACCTTTAAGATCTCTTACAAACAGATTGTAGTTAAACAACATCCTGCAAACATTTCTAGTATAATACTAACATTAATATAAAACTGTGCACTAAAAGCCTCCCACAGACATGCAAACATTTTTATATCCATCAGAGAGCAGCTACGAGCTCGGCTGAGATGTCCCCATCAGGAGAAAATTCATGTGAAAGCAGCACATTTCCTGTAAACTTCAGATTCCAGCACATCATAGAAACACTCTGCAGAAGGGAAAACTGGAACGTGGAGAATTTCTGAAGTCTCTCTGTTACATGGATAAAGATCTACTTGGAAAAAGTTTAAGGATATTATGGCTTAAAACATCTAAATAAGTGATATGAGAACTTAAATCATTCCCACAGTGTCATCATGAATCTCATCCATCTGTAACAAACACAGGCAGATGATTGGTAAGGATAAATAATCCCATGGCAGGCGTACGACACAACCACACTGGAGCTCATACTCAACTCAAAGACATTTTCTGCCCCTCTGATGGTTGAAATAAATGATCTAAACAATTTAACATGATTTAACCCGTAAGGAAAAGAAAAGAAAAGGAGCTGAGGGGGAGGTTTTATTTGGTTAGTGTACCTCTTCGTTTAGGTTGGACGCCAACAGGACCCCCGACACTCCGGAGCCCGACAAGGCGACGCGACCTGCAGCAGCAGCTGCTGCCGCTGCAGCACTCAGAGGACTGATGGCTCCTGTCAGGAACACACAGGACGACAAACAGGTCAGATGCAAGACCACACCTCCTCAGAAAACACATACACACGAGCTACAGGTGATATTCCTCACAAGTTCTGAGCCACAGATAAAACTTGCTCCAAAATGATTTAATAACCGACTCGCACTGACAGACAGGGCTGGGCAATATATCCAGATTTTCAGATATATCAAGACTATATATAGAATGAGGGAATATCCTTTATATCAAGTTTGCTTGTTTTCAGTTAAAAGTGTCTTTTTTTGCATTTTGCACACCTGTGTCCTTGTTCTGGTCACTTAAAAGTGTTTATCATTTTAATACACATCTACTTTCATTTCAGTTGTTTATTTTAGTGCACATGTGCTTCTGATTCTTAATAAAAGTGCATTTAGCACCTTAAATTTGAACCGTCTCTTTGTTTACTTGACCAAATAAATTCATATGGTGGTATATATTGTATATCGTGACTAAGGAAAAAATGATCGAGATATGAATATTGGTTCATGTCGGTATGAACACACTGATCTGATCATACAAACAGTGCTACTGTAAGAATACAAGCCCAGACATCAGAATGGAGATGATGCCATGGTAATTTACAGAATGCCTTCAACTCAGAGCTGATCAGCTTTTCAACGAAATATAGCAAAATAAAGAAAAAATCCTTCAACAATGAAATCCATCAACCAGAATCTATTAAAGCTTCATCAGTCATATAATTATCTGCAGTGCAACACATGCAATCACACAGCTGTGACTGGGAGATGATCAGCAGTGAGGAAATCAAAACTAAACTTTAAAGTTTTATTTAGATAAGTTTTTATCAACAGGTTCATCATTATCTGTCATCTTCCACATGCAAAAGTTGCCCAAACTATGATATAGTGTTCCCGCTTCTATGTCATTCAGCACATTGTGTCCATCGTTAGCACTTAAAACACGTATTCTTCACAAGATATCAGCTTTAAAAGCTTTTCTAATAGATTTAAAGACATTTACATTTAAACATTAGTTTCCTTCTTGTCTGCTGAAGTTAATCTAAACTATTATTGAATCTCCCTTTGTGATTAATAAAGCATTTTTTATTTTTCATTTATTCATTAATTTCATCCAAACTACACTGCTTTAGCTGCTTAAACACACATGACCATGATTCCATTCATCTGTCTTTGGGTTAGTATTTGCCAGTTAATGTTATATCAACTTATTTCAGAGGATGTTGAGAAAACCCTTTTCCTGACCGGCACCTTCAGATAAGCTCTGCAGGACATGGCCGACAGCGAGACAGAAAACAATACAAAGCGATGGAAGAACAAAATGAAGAAGAAGAAAGTTTAGGTACCTCCACCCTGCGAGAGGGAGAGAGAAGATGAGTAACCTCCTCCACTCGAGTAGGAAGCTAGTGCTCCGGATGGGGTACCTACAAGACAACGAGATTTATATCACAAGTTAGAGGGACAACAGATATCAGACGATCCACACTGACCGCATTAAGCCATGATCATTCAGCACAGGGAGAAGAACCAGCACGCTGAACTAGACGAGATGCAGGTCAACTAACTCTGCTGCTTCCAACAAGAACAATCATTTTACAAAAGATGAAGAGAAAACTAAATGTTCTGATATTTCTGTCCACATTACAGCAACATCTTCTGATCAGATTATTTGCTTTTCATGTTAAAGTTAGAAATTGAAGACCAACAGGTTTTTTTTCCGGCTCAGAGCGTGTCCATTTTATCTCTGAGGAAGCCATGGGAATGTTGCAACGACCAACATGTTGCATCCGAGCTCCTGCGAATGTCAAACTGAAGAAGATACTGCATGTATACAATATGTGGTTCTGCTAATTGATCGTCTCTGTATCTGCCAGGAACAGGGTTGCAGACTTTCAGCATGCAGCTGCTTGATTCTGCTGATTGCATCAAAAACGTTGGGTGACTCTGATCTACTACAGCAGAAATATACAACAAATAACCTTATTTATACCAAAGCTTAGGATGCCAGAATACTGGCATGCCTTCACAGAGAGCGAGGTTATAGAAACATTAGATTGCCTTTCTGTGACCGATGCAGCCGCCTGCACCTGCAACGTATCACCAATGCAAACAGGAACAGTGAGACTGCTGCAAGTCTAATACAACGTTCTTAAAACAGTACGAGTGCTCAGCCAAAGCAGGATTTGTTGCTCGGCTTAGGCCCTAGCTCAGCACCCTCAGTTTGACTAAGGACTAAGGGGAGGCAGTAAGGAGAGGAGCTAAGGTGAGGGGGTTAGGGGGGGACAGCACTGAGACTGGGCCTAAGATGCTAAGCTAACCTAAGACCATGAATTACTGAAACGTTCTTGCATCCAGCTGGTGAGAACACCTGTGAAGCCAGCGACTGAACTGAGGAACTTGACCTCGTTCTCCATTATTAGCGGGAGGTATCGTCACTATAAACTGTAGATAAGAGATGAAATTACCTAATAAAGAATGATCCTTGTTGGTTGACTCTCCGTCTCCGGTGGGGAGGTCAGGTCTGGTGTAATCCCGACTTTTATCATTGTTGTATTTGACATTGAGGTTGACCAGTTTACTGAAGTCTATCCGCAGCGTACAGCAGGAATTATAGATGTTCTGTCCATCCAAGGACTGCAGCAGAGAACACAAGAGGAGCAGTTCCAGTTTAATTACAAAGCTGAGAGGGAAACAAATAAAATGACATTTTACACCATCAAAAACAATAAGTTGACTTTTTCATGCATAAACCACATGTTGTCTCTGTTAATGACCAGTCGGCACAGCGCTTCTGCAGGAATGAATCGTCCTACAGCAAAGGGAACTCCAAAAGGGGCTGGATGTAGGTGGTGGCATGTCCGAAAAATAAACCCCCTGACATAGTCTGAGTCGCAGGGTTAACAGCAATGAAAGGATGGATTTTCTTAGTGGCTGAGGAGCACCAGTAAACCAAAACTAAAACAAATCAATCATCTCTAAAACAAAACATATCAAACCTGCTGATAACGGAGCCACTTTAACAACCAGAATCTTTTAAAAGGTGAGATGATAACCGGCATCAAAAAAAGATTATATGTACAAGATTAAATCAAATCTTAACAGGTGTGTTATAAAATAAAATAACTTGCTTATGGTGATAAAAACAGCAAGAGCTGTTTAAATTCTCCAAAACATTGAAGAAGAGCTTACTTGCTCCTTTAGTTTAGGAAATACTGGACGATTCTTCAGGAAAGAAAGACTGTCAGGATTATTTCCACATAGTCCCGGTAAATGTGATTCACTAGCAGGGAAGGCCTCCCAGGGCGGTTCAGACTGGAAGCATCGTTCCTAAAAGGGGGTGATGATCGTTTGAAGCACCAGTGTTGCTTATGGTGCACGTAGATTCCCCCTGGCCTGAAAGGCTACCAGACCCATGTATCCTTTATTAAAAAGTACCATCATACCATCATTCTCACAGTCACAGTGTGCACAGGACGAGCCGGGTCGTGGGAAGCTGTGAACGTGGGGGGCAGTAAGGGACATGGACATGGGGGGCTTTAGCCCAGAGAAGGTTGGGAAGCATTGATCTAGATAAATATGAAGACAAGAGGCCGTCTTTTAGAAGTCCTGAGAAATGTAATTAACACCATGCAATGTTCCAAAGTGATGGAGGAAAAGAGGCCACTTGTGTGCTATGAAGTCAAACTTTACAAAAAGGATAAATCCAAGAGTTTGAAACTCTGCTGTTACACTGTGTCCATGAAATAGTCTCAGTGGCTGCACTGGCTCTTAACTGGCCTGCAGTTATGGAACAAATCACATGTCAGATGGAAGCATGCATTTATCACTCAGTCAGAGCTTAGAACATATTCTTACAACCAAAACGTTCCTGTGTGTGAATGCTGCTGACTAGTGAAAACATGATGTAAATGTTCGTACCAGCTTAGCTTGCTGCGCGTTGACCGGGTCACTGAACTGCAGAAGAGCCTGGAACTGGTTGTTCTTGGTGAAGGTTATAATCTTCATCACAGTCCCAAACTTACTGAAGATCTGGAAATAAATGAATAAAAACAGACAGAAACAGTCAAGTCTGACCCAAGTTCACAAGACATCAACATTTCTGATGCAAAGATGCCAATAACATGCTTCACATATGTGCTTCTTATTGATATATGTGTTTAGGAAAGGTGGAGCATCATCCAAGATATGCTAACTTCTTTTATCAACCTGCGAATCAGACATCATCTACAGCAACGGACGGTTGCACCTGTCAGGTTTTACCTGCTGTAAAACATCCAGTGTTACCGGATAAAACATGTTGTCGATAATAATTCGCAGGACAGGACTTGGGGGCGGAGTCAGCTCCAGAACTCCGGGGTCAGAGGATGGTGAGCTCCCGTCCTGAACAGCCGACACCGCCTGCAGGACAGCCTGCGCTCTCTGAGCCCAGCGAGGACATGCAGGACAGGAAAGCATCAGTACACCTGGGCGCGCTGAAACGTGCCAATCAATGCAAACGGTACCTGATTCAGAGCCGAGTCTGTTTTCAGTTCTTTATGGTTAGAGTACTGGATGAAGACCGGAGAGTTTCTGACCTAAGCACATTTAAAAACAGGGTCATTGTCTTCATCACACACGGACAGTAAGCAGCAGAAAGAAGACTGGTGTGTCAGACCTGTGGTGTGACAGCTGTGTAGTAGTTCACCATGGTGATGGCTGCCTCCTCCGTACCCAACTCCAGAAACGCCTGGAAGAGATCAGTGTTCAGCCTTTTAAAGGAACACAAAGAAACTCCAAGACCCTGAGGTCTGGTGACAGCAGCAGAGAGATACCTGGTTTTTTCCCTTCAGCATCAGTATATTGGTGACCTTTCCAAAGGGCAGCCCCAGAGCAATGACTTCCGTCTCCGTCACTTCGTTGGGAAGCTTCCTGATGTGGAGGACTCTGGAGGGAGGCGACTCATCCAGACGCTGCTTCTTACTGTCGCTGCCATTTGCTGAACATGCAAACAAACACTGGACTTTAATACACAGGAAGTTTCTCACAGGATCACACTTTATCGTCTGCAGTAGGAGTTAGCATAAAGTACCGCAGTTTATAAAGTATATGTATGTTAAAGGGACTCTGTGTAATCGTAAGTTTTTTGAACGAGCTACTGGCATCTATGTCTCTTAGCGGCGCTGCAGCCTCCACGGTAAGCTCATGTATGACAACCTGGAGCTATTTTCCATCATGAAATACGATCATTTACTCACCCCGACAGTTTTGCTGTAACTTGAACTCCTTTGGGAGATATTTAGATCCACTCCGATCAGCCTACATCCAATATAAGAGGAGTGAATAGCCCCGTTTCCACTGAGCGGGTCGGTACGGGTCGGGTCGCTATTTTAAGCGTTTCCACTGTGGAACCGTCCCATTAAACCGACCCGTACCGCTCCATTTTTGGGTCCCCCTCAGTTGTGGGTCC
>JBBDHI010000008.1:9504056-9514723 GCA_037177115.1 Craterocephalus stercusmuscarum
AGTCTATGGGGGGTGATTTACTTAGTTTGAATATGAACTGTGGTTGCGGTGACTTTTTGGCTATTAATCAAAGATGAGATGTTTAAAGAACAAATACAAAGTCACATGAAGCTAATGTGGGTTTATACTGTAGGGTTAGCTTATGTCGCTGGTCTGATTTGTTATGTTGGAGAGTTTTTTTTTTTTTTTTTTTTGCTTGGTGGTGAGGGAGTTATGCAAGGATATATATTGAAGGTGAGGATGGATTTAATGATTTCCAGGGATTCCTCGCTAAAATTTCAGACCAATTTGCTGACTGCTTGGTCAAGTTTGGAGATTTTAATAAGCTTGGATAATTGGATTTGTCGTTGTTCTGAAAATAATAGCAGAAGTGGGTTTCTTACACATAATAATGAAGAAAATATAATAAAGTATATCATTTCCATTCACAGGTCAGGAAATCATAAAAATGGGGGACTTTTATAACATAGATTTAGGTGTGTTGGGATAACCTTTTTGGGACTTGGTGAATTTAAATGACATGTTTCTGACTGCTTTTATTGATTTAAAAAAGAAAGAAAAACAAGCTGTGCTTCACACTAACTTCTGAAGCAACACATGAAACTTGGTCAACCTCAGGTCTGCTATGCTGCAGGAATATTAATATTTCTAAACAATAAATTGAAAGATAAATCTATAACTACATTAGACTTCAGATGGTGACTCGACTTAAACGATCAATGGAGTAAACAGGCTTTCAGAGAACAAACTTATTAGACTGTAAGGAGACTTAATTACAGCTCCATCACAAGTTTTGCTGAACTGCATGATATTATGTGATCAACATGCATTACAAAACAAGCAGAGCTACCTGAATGCGCCTGTGGCTTGGCTCCAGATACTCACTGTGAGATGTAATTAATTGGCACAATTAAAACTCTACACTGGGACAGACTGCAGTCCTCAGACGTCCACATCTCCCCTGCCTGAGGCTGCATGGGATCTCCCAGTAGGTTTAATTAATAGTGCATGGATTGTTGCACTGCCCTGAAGATGTTCATAAGCTAATCCCCCCAAGCTGTCCTCCTGTGGACCACCCACTGTGGCTATAACCGATAAGAGTCTCCAGCTTACATGTTTATAAAAGTCAGTGTTTTCCTTGTTTCGAATGTATGACACAGCCTGCAGTCGGCCTGTGGCTCAGTGACATACATGCAAGAGCATACATTTACTTGTAACCTATGGCAGGTGAGTCTGAGCTGTGTGCTCAACACCCTTCCCTTCACTCACCCATAATAAGAAGCAAAGCTTTATTGGCAGAAGATATTGATAAAAGTAGCAACAGAGCTTGTAAAACCTGACTGGTTAAGCTCTGGACAAAACGTTCCCAAAAATGAGTGTTTTATGTGCAGAACATGGACACCACAACACAAATTCCCATGCTTCCTCTGTTTGGTCACTGTTTTTCTGTGTTTGTCTCAGTGTGTATATAGACTGCTCAAAATAAGTAAAGGGAACACTAAAGTAACACACTATAGATCTGAATGAATGAAATATTTCATTAAATACTTTATTCTTTCCATAGTTGAATGTGCTAACAAAATTATCAATGAAAATCAAATGTATCAACCCATGGAGGATTTGGATTTATACTTAAAATTAAAGTGGAAAACATGCCACAGGCTGATCCAACTTTGATGCAACGCCCTTTAAACAAGTCAAAATGAGGCTCAGTAGTGTGTGGCCGCCGTGTGCCTGTAGGACCTCCCTACAACGCCTGGGTATGCTCCTGATGAGACGGCGGATGTTCTCCTGAAGGATCTCCCACACCTGGACTAAAGCACCTCCTTGCACACAGAAGGAGGTAGCGGTCCTGCTGCTGGGTTGTTGCTCTCCCACGGCCTCCTCCATGTCTCCTGATGTACTGGCCTGTCTCCTGGTAGCGCCTCCATGCTCTGGACTCGACACTGACAGACACAGCAAACCTTCTTTCCACAGCTCGCATTAATGTGCCATCCTGGATGAGCTGCACTACCTGAGCCACTTGTGTGGGTTGTAGACCCCGTCTCATGCTCATAGTGGAGTGAAAGTACCGTCAGCATTCAGAAGTGACCAAAACATCATCAGCCAGAAAGCATCGGAACTGAGAGGTGGTCTGTGGTCGCCGCCTGCAGAACCACTCCTTTATTGGGTGTGTCTTGCCGATTGCCTGTAATTTCCATATGTTGTCTCGTCCTTTTGCACAACAGCATATGAAATTGATTGTCAGTCAGTGTTGCTTCCTAAGTGGATAGTTCAATTTCACAAAAGTATGGCTGACTCGGCGTTACATTATGATTTATAAGTGTTCCTTTTTTAAGCAGTGTCTTTTGCACCCTGGGAGCATCTTACACACAGATTGACTCTTTAATGCAGTTTCATTTTGGAGGGAAAACTTGATTGCAAGCTCTATTGTTTTCAAGAAATATGCGGCATATCAAAAAAGATATGAGATGTCTCTAAATAAGTATAACTTTAATGACATTTTTTACCATGTAAAACATCTGCTCACATTATGGTGTTGTTCTTCATTCCCTAATAATAAACAAAATTCTCCTGTAGGTTCGGGCACAGCTTGGTGTGTGCATGGCCATGGCCACTTCACCAGTTATTTCCATCCTTTTACCTGATGACTGGTCCCAGTCGGATGGCCTCTGTATGACATTTAACGTGTGTTGCTGTCAAATTGTGCTGCATATAAAAGGAAAGTAAAGATACCATGTGCTTATAATGCTGAAGCTTGTGTCCGTTTAGCAGGCTTCAGGAGGAGGAAGACTGAAAGTTTAACACCACCCTGGTCCTTCACCACAATGAACAGGTGAAGGATGAGACCCGCCCTTTATGGGCTGTGAAGGAATCTCTCAAACCTAGACAACCTCATCTACTGGTTTACCAGCCAGCATTAATAGTGATGGTATGGGCATTTATCAAGACCCGCCAGCTCTGTACTAAGAGAAGCGACAGACACACAGTATTCAGAATTTTATTTTCTCTATGGAGTACGGATATACAGCGCATTCAGAGCTGCTGATTCTATGCAAGCAGAAACAAAGCTAATCACGGTACGGCTCGCTTTATTCTGCCAGCTGCCACGTTACTGCACTGTAATAGAAAACATCCATATTCCTCAGGGGTTTTGTTGTATCTTATGAAGCAGCCTGCTGCAACTCAAAGAACTCGTTTTTGTCCTCAGTTGATACAATAGAAAGAATAACATAACATACATTATGTACATTTACAATTTAATTCACTCTGGCAAGCACAAGTGTTCAATGGTTGGAGCACACGAGATAAAACTAGCTGGAGACTGTAAAGATGAGCCAGTAGCCCCTCGAAGCTGCAGGGATCCTATCAGCTGTGCTACATAGAACAAACAGTGATTTGTTGAGCTTCTACAAGCAGAAGTTTCCAGTCTGTAACTGGATGAGAGGCAATATGAACCATATCATTTGTAAAGACTTCTGGACATTTGGTCATTCTTAATCATGAAAAACGGTCATCTTAGCTTATAGATCATCTATACATATTTGAAAGTGAAACACAAACATACTCAGGACATCTGATGAAGTGAACTCATGGTGCGATAATCGGCCGTATTTGTAACTTTCCTTCATCAATGACGAAGCATCTCACACAGTATCAGTAAGTCAGTACTACTGCCAGTCAGCGCAATGAAAGCTCGTCATCTCCGTTTAACCCATGAAAAGTTCACAGAGGTAAACCCAAAGCAGTCCAATAAGACAAACAGGTGAATAATGTGCAGCAGCTGGAAATGACGAACGGTCCTCTGATAAAGCTGAATCTGGGATGACAAGCTGGACGTGGTCCCGTCTAAGCTCACAACCAGCAATGCTCAACATCTGATACATCGGCAAGTTGTAAGCTTATTTCAATACGCAGACAGAGATGACTCAGAATGAAGGCGAACTGGACGAAGCAAACACTGCAGCTCCTCAGAGTGAAAGTTTCATATTCTGAACAAGACAGACCGAATACAATTACTTACACCTCCGCCTTTTCTCTCCTTTTATTAAGCTTGTAATGTGAGAAAAAGCTGTCTAAGCTGCTGGTCATTACTGAGACAACTTAGAATCCAGCTCATCTAATTATCAGCGATCGACTTCTTCAACAGTCTTCTTTCAAGACGCTGACTTTTCTCGTCTTTGTCTCAGTGACTGTGAGGATTATCGAACGTTCAGACACTATTAGCTCCACATCTATGCTGGAGGAATTCAGCCCAGTTCTTTAGTCCTCTTTCTCAAACAGTAAACGTTCCCATTTCATACAGTACAGTGGTGTAAAAATAACAGAAAGCAGATGTGTATACTCTTTATATGCACAACTATAACAATAGTGTGTTGGTCCAGAGTTCTAGCAAACTTTAACTGAGTATTTTTGCCAGAATGCAGAATAAAGTTCCTCACACTAAAGAACAGAGTTCATCCATGAATCTCTTCATGTTCTCATTTTCAGTATTGAACAAGGGTTGCTGAATTCAGACATCCCAACACACATGGCATATGCAGGTCCACTGCTTTGGATGATGGATGGACTGGATGACAGCTGCATTAAAGACGGCTCCACTCATTTTAAAAACATGTATACGTGCTTCATTCATACTCCTGCCAATCCAAACATCAGTCTCTGACACCTGAACAGTGAGAGAGACTTCACCTTAGAACAGGGAGCAGATTCCAGTGAATGAACCATATGGATTGTCTCCATGGGCATGTTTTGAATATGCATGTGCCAGAAAATGGTCAAGTTAGTGCGTCTGTGCAGAAACCCTCTGAGTACAGGTGGGGGTGTGTGCAAACACAGTCACATAGGAGCAGGGTTTTCTTAAATGAATGTACTGTACACAGCCCGAACTGCTCATCCAGACACACGTTTAGATCTTCTGCCCTTCCTCTCAGTTTGTTTCCCAGATGATTCCCTCCACCTGCGTGCTTCCTCCTCATACTCCTTCTCTTAGAGAACCTGCTCAGTGCTGGAGGCGGAGATGTCCAGAAGCCTCCAGGCTGCGTTCGGGTTCAGCTCCTCCTGGTCACGACACAAGGCCCAGACATACATCATCCTCATCACCTTCTCCTGACGAGAGAAGATGAGAGAAGACGAGAGCAGACGGTCACTTTGGGTATGAAGCAGATCTAGAGATCCTCTAGACTAATTTCATATCTACAACACTGAATGAAGAAAACTAATTAAAAATACTTCTTTGTATTTTGATAGATCACAGTGTCCAATTTTCTTCACAAATCAAATTTTCCTTAACTTAGAGACAGCTCATTACACACTTACTCCTGGATCCTGCTGCCTCATCTAATCTGCATTATTAACCTCTGACCTGATCTCGGCTATCCAAGTTGTTTACGCGCTTTGTCATGGCAACTCTGATCATATCAATTAAATTCTCTCCTCGGAGGCAGTAATTAAAGCCAACTGACCGGATCCCCCTCCACAATGTCTCCTTTGGGGCTTCGGATCACCATGACGACTTGAGCCTGGAAGGTGATGATGAGCACAGGTCCTTGGTCCATCATCTTACCCATCGCCAGCTAAGAACAGAAACGATAATGAACAAGCGTCTCTACCTGGTGCTGTTGTCGCTGCACCCGCAGCAATGCGATCAAGAACTTAATTATTTTTTGCGTTTGGGGTGCAAGCAGGGGTCGCATTAAAAGAATATTTTCCATTTTTAAAAACGATGATGGAAAAATCTGAAGGCCGTCGGTCATTATGACAGATTGAAATCCACACCCACCGTCACACAGAGACAGTTAATATCAGAGTTAATACCAGACAGCTCCACATCTATCTCTTTTAAAAAACAGCTAGCAGCAGGTGAATGTATGTGTACATATATGGATTTACATTTGTGTATCCATGCATATGTACGTGTTTGTATATGTGTGTGTGTGTGTATGTATTGTGTATATATGTATATTTGTGTTTTGGGTACACTGATTTCAGAATTTAAGTTTACCTGGAGTCGCATTTTCACTTTAACACTGGAACCAAGGCTGATTTTATTTTTCATTGTTGTTATAGTCTATTGTTATTGTATTTTATTGGTAATGTTTGTGTTTTCTGTCTGTGGACTATGGATAAAAATTAACATTATGCTAAATCTGGTATATTTACAGCAATTTTTGTATGTTCATTAATATACACCGTCCAGTTCAAATAAATAAATAAACAAGTATGAAAATATTACATTTTTAAACATTTTTATTTAAAGTCTTTCATTTTTGTGGAGATAATTGTTTTACTAATCAAGCACTGGTAATAGCCTATACTTTCATTAAAAAGCGCCGCAGGTCCTTCCACAACAGGCAGCATGTGAGAATGTTCTGCAGTTTGTGCAGCTGCAACAATGAAACTAGATGAAGCAATCTCTGAATCAAATAAAGGCGCCAAATGTCACATGTCTGCAGAGATGCAGCAGTAGTTTCATGTCAGGTTTAAAGGAATATTGTACAACATCTACCTAAAAAAACATCTACTGCTGTACCGAGAAGAACAGCAGCACAACCAGGACACCAGAGAAACCGAGCGATGTATGGCCGCTTAATCACTTTCTGGAAAATGATCACTTTCTGGCACAACAGCGGGTCCGAGCAGGGGCAGGTTTGTAACATCGGACCCATGCAGAACCTCTGCAAACTCTGTGTTGTCACTACTCTATCTTGATTAATCGTTAGTCAGCCCTCTGTGTATTCTGCACATCTGCATGATGTGTGACGGTGTGTATTTTCTGTACACCTTGTTCGGGCTGAATGTTATACAATAGCTTTCTATTTCTGGCTATGTCATCATTATCTTAAAAAAGAAGGTGAAAAAAAAAGGTAAAAATACAAAATGACCAGATTTTTATGACCCTGTCAGTCAAAATGACTGAATAAAAAAAGTCTAGCACCACCTCTGGGTGACAGTCTATTTCTTTGACTCATTTAGTTTTCAACAGTAAATAGAAAAATATCCTTGTTTCTGTGTCTACGACTCATCTGGATGCAACTGCTCAATTTCAGCTGTATTTAAGTGGCATTCAAGTGGAAAACAGAAGCAAACAGGTAATAACGAGTGTATTGCTAACTTTTGATAAACCTTAATCATAAACCCCAGCTTTGTTTAGGACCTTGCATGTTTATTATGGGACTGCTATCAAGGTTGTTAAGCATAAAACTGGCTGTCTGAAAATGTGTTTCTGAGACTGTCGTTAGCAAGCTGCAATGCTCCGACAGCTTATTTTGATCCTAAAACAGTATGACTTACAGCAGGGATTCCATCAAGTCCAGATCTCTTGGGCCAGCGTCCTGCAGGTTTTTAGATGTTTCTCTGCTACAACACACTTGACTCAAATGAATGGGTCATTAGGAAGATT
Source organism: Craterocephalus stercusmuscarum (assembly GCA_037177115.1). Classification (NCBI taxonomy): domain Eukaryota; kingdom Metazoa; phylum Chordata; class Actinopteri; order Atheriniformes; family Atherinidae; genus Craterocephalus; species Craterocephalus stercusmuscarum. The sequence goes on from JBBDHI010000008.1 coordinate 9,511,459, forward strand.
GTTAGAAGTTGATAACAAGCTGTTGGAGAACCATTTCATTTGAACTAGAAGTGCTGCAGCAGGGAAACATCAAAAAGCTGCAGGACCCTGGGCCAAAAGGTCTGCAGTCAGTGACCCCTGACTTGAAGTTTTATTTGTGAAAGTGTTAGTGGAAACGAGTAAAACAACTTACATCTATGTTATCAATGTCCAGAACCTTGGACTGAAAGAGAAGCCCCAGACCCCTGGCCTGCTTGATGGGGTGGGCCAGCTGGCTGTACGTCTGCGGACACATGAGCATGAAACATTACACTTTCTGCATGCTACATCAAAACTGAAGTGGTCAGATCAATACTGTGCAAATAATGTGTTACAAATACCAGTGAAAGGCTCCTGAATCTTCACTGTGTCATATAAACAGCATCAGAAGCTTATGGACAGCTATACAACTGTGTTATCTCCCAATCTAATTCAATAACTTTCTCTCTCTCTAATATGTAGATGCACACAGGAGTGTGCTAATCCACTGCCCGCATGGAGCCTGCATCAATCCTGGGATCAGGGCTTAAGAACTGATCAAATATAAATGCTGAGGTGACGGTGAATAACTTACAGCTTCATAGCACCAATCCTTTAATACATCCAGTTCTCCCCGGATCATAGCCTGCAGAAAGCAAGTCACAGAACATCACAGGGGTATTATGTTTATCTAAGCAAATTCTGATTACAGTACTAACTTTTGCTCATACAATGTTAGTGGTAATGTAAATGAAGATTTTCCTGTTAAATCAGCAGATTTTTATGCAAGTAAACATGTGAATTTAGATGCCTGTAGATCATTTCCAGCTTGATCTGAAGCTGCTTTTTACTCCCCAGATTTCATCACAACTTTAGATTTTTTTCAGTAAATGGAGGGCACAAAGCACTGTTCTGTTTTAAGTCATGTTTGCTTAAAATTTGCAGACATCTGACAAGTGTTCATTTACAGAATCCAATCTGAGCTGAAATAAGGAGTGAAAAAAAAAACAAGTCAAGCAAATAAAGCAAAACCTTTATCAGTAATTCGGCTGCACATGTGATTTGTAAAATTGCCCCTGCAGCAGTGATTGAAGAAAAGAGTGTAAATAAAGCAATCAGAGTTAATGCAATACTGAGAGAGAAGTTAGGGACTGCTTACCTCTAGGATGTTAGGGATTATATCTTTCTCACACTGTTTGAGAAAACAATCCTTGTCAAACTTAGGGTCGGCCTTCAGGATCTCCGTCAGCACCTCTGACATTTCCGTCTTGGAAAAAAGACCACCTGGAAACACAGATCGGTGCCATCAACTACACACTTGCAGCCTGGACTGGGATCCGTTGTCTGAATATGCAACCACCACAACATCAAGCATAAATCTCAACACTTCCCCCTTTACTTACACGAAATATATTTAAAATATGATTGAAATGGAAATCAAAAGTTTAAAGTGAATATTTTAAGAATTACCTAGAAAGTCTGTGACTCTGTCAGTGACAACTCTGGATGCTCTAATGAGGGCATTGTCACTCTCATCATATTTCATCTTCATCTCAAAGAATCCTGAAGACAATAAGAAGAGGACACTCAGGTGAAGAGGGACATAAAGTCAGCACTGAAGCAGCAGGCACATCGGTCAGTAACTAGTGATTTCACCGCAAACTCTCTGCCGCCACCTGCTGCCGTTAAAAGACATTACACGGTGCTTACTGTGCACGAGGTGGCCTGCAAAAAGCTTCACTTACTGTTAAAAACTACATTATTGTCCTTGAAATCCTTCCACTGCTGGTACCACTTTGAATCTTTGTGAAGAACGACACCCATCGCCTCTCTACATCACAAAGGGCAGGAGAATCACACAGTTAGAGCGAAATACAACGGAAGTTGTTTTCTTGTAGGGGAAGTGACCTGAAAGAAACGTGCTATTTGTAATCACAGGATCTAGTCCTTCGTTTTCTTCCGCCACAGACGCAAGGGAGTGAAAAAGTCTACTCACTCATTTGCCTCAAAGACTCTGGTGCTGCTGTCTGCTCCTTTGGATGAGAAATCGCTCCTCATCCTCAGCTGAGCAGGAGCCCTGTAGGGGCCGGCATCACCGACATCCATCTCCTTTTTCATGGTCTCCACACTCTACATGGAGCACACACACAGTTATTTTTAGGATTCTGTTTTTTAAGTATATCAGTACTCGAGTACAGATATGAGTACTAATAAATACTGTTAAAGTTCACTGGTAAGGAGTAGGGATTTATCAAATGGGTCATCCTGTAGCCATCCTGCAGATATAAGCTTTAAAACTTTCCGGATAAAATGTTTTTTTTTGTGGATTTGCTTCACCGCTGTGGCAAGACACCTACATGCCACAAAAATCAGCTTCTCTCATCAAGATTTCCAGTTTGAACTCATTTACATCGGTATCAGGTTCTGTAGTATCGGAACACTCTTATGAATAGTGGGTGTTGGGTTCGTGACTTGCAGGTTCGTCCTGTCTCTGTTGGTCTCACATTGTTGACAGGATGGAAGCGTCCGGGGATGACGGGCTGACCAACTCTGATTCAGCCTTACTGACAGGCAGAATTCAGATGTACAGCAAGGTCTGGACAGTGCTGAGTCGCTTACCACGAGCTGGTCGGGCTGCTGCAGCCTTACCCTGATTTGTTTGGAGATGTTCCCTCATGCATGAACATGACTGTGTATGATACAGATGTAATGATGCAGAGCCACTAAGACGTTTTTACTGGCTGAGTCCAGAGAAGCATAAACTGCTCGTTGGATGGGACTGCTGACCTTTGTCCTCTAACACCTCAGTACAGACCTCCGAAAGGTTAACAGCGTCACTAAGCCCGACTCTTTTCCCTTGCCTTGCTGCGTATGGATGACTATCGATCAGTTTGGATCTGCAGAGTTTATTGGCAAGTTTGATCTGTTAAAGGAAAACTGACAGGTTCCCCTGACGGAAAACCGGCCCTTAGGCCTGTCAGGGCTTTAGTAGATTTTTTGATTATACTGTTTTTGTGTTGCAGGCCTTGGTGGTACTGATGGAGAATTGAGACAGCTGCCAGGGTCTTTCCTTTCCTGGGTGAGGCCAAGTCCATCGTGCCTGGGCTAGATGTTTGTTTGAGTGATTTTGTTTTTTTTTTCCTTTCTTAAAAAACTTTGCAGTAGGGGGACCTGTAGTAATGTTGAGGAGTGAAAAATGTATGAAAATCTCAGGATCCTTTCTAACCTGTGAGATGGCTCTGAATGCCGTGGTCCTGCCAAGTTTTTC
>JBBDHI010000008.1:9531460-9547380 GCA_037177115.1 Craterocephalus stercusmuscarum
CTGAAAATATCAAAATTTGTTTTGATTAAACTTTAAATAGAAATGTCAGTGTGTATTTTTTAAACCATTAGTAAAACAGTTTATTTTTGTGACACTGCCCTAACTTACACTGTCCCCCTATGTTTTCCTTTTTACATCCCTTTGAACCCAAACACTGATAAAGAGGTCCTGGCGAGGTGAGCCTGATGTTTGCACGTGACTGTTGCATGTTACACATTTGCGAATGCTCCTCAGTGCATGTCTCTAATTACTTAGTTCACCTATCCTATTGGGTCAAAGTCCAACACAAATCATGAGATACAGCATCCCCACATGTAGGCGATGTCATAAGACATGTGTTAGTGGACTTTAACTGAGACCACCACACAAACGCACTCGCAAATCATTAACATGACACAGCTTAGATTTTGAAGCTGTAATTAACCTCAGACACAAGATAACCAGGAATTGAACTTGTGGTAAAATGACATTGACTGCATGATTTTAGTTGGATATGTAGTCATAAAAAAACTGATTAATTAAAGTTAAAAAAGGAATAATGGGATGTTGTATGGGATTTACAAAGGTCAGTGGATAACTAATCTATTTCTAGTGTCACAAAGAAAGCGTGGAAAACTTTTAGGATGACATAGCAAAACCCAATTTTTTGTTACTCTTCCCATTCTCTACATTTATTGCAAGGGATATAACTCTTCAGCTGCAGGTATTTCTCTGAATAATGTTAATTTACAGTGGCCTTTTTTCTTATTTATTATCTTAAAACCTGGAACTGAAATGGATATTTGGGGGTCGTTTTACAAAAGATGCAAAGAATTTGTAGATGCAAAAACTTGTTACTATCAATTTAAAGAAATAAAGACAACTTGAGCGTTCATAACAATCACCCACCCCAAAAGTCAGTACTTTATAGCTGCACGTCTCTTATGGCATGTCTCTGTGAGCTTGGATTTTTCACCCGCTTGGATGGGTTCTCCTGGTCATTGAATTCTTCAAGTAATGCCTCTGGTTTTTAATGTTTACTGGGCCACTCTTAACACATTTCTACCTTTGCATCCTACAGTAGACCATTTTTCAAACTTTTTATTAAAGACTATACAAATCCTGAGCAGTGAAAGGTTGAAATGAGGGGAGAATGAGAGACAGATTGCATAACTTATTCACAGCGTTTCGCTTTCAATAACAGTAATTCAGGTGCTGTACTTCTAGCTCGTGATCCCTTAAGAGGTTTGCATGCATCCTCGTGAGTACCAGTGGAAAGCAGTAATTCAGTTTCTTTCATTTCCTGAAGTTCTCGTGTTCTCATAGGAGGACTAGGCTTTGTCTCAGTGTAAAATATATATAATCACCACTCCAATAAATAAGTCAGGGTTGGATGTTTATTCACCCTTTTGATGACATATGTGATATAGCATTGTGGTGCCATTCAGTGTGAATACAACAGTGTTGGCATGGACCTCTATAAATAACCAAAGTAATTCCATTGACTTATTGGGCTTGTTTGGGACCATTTCGGGGTTGTACTCATTTATGTAATCTCTTTTTTTCTTATATAATCAAGTAAGAATCAAAACTGTATTGAAACTTAATGGAATTCCACTAAATTAGATTTCATGGAATTCCTCAGTACATGCCTGTGTTTATTTATCCATCAGAGGGCTTTTGATGTGTTGGACTTTGACCATGCACTGGCCGTATTGATTTGAAGGCCCAAACAGTCTCCCAAATGGAAGAAAAGGAAAACAGGAACCTGATAGCAGGATCAGTCAAAATATCATCATGTATAACCTATGGAAAAGGACTAGAATTGTCAAACTTGAAGAGGATACCTTTGGCTTTTTTTTAAATTTCAGATAATGATAGTAAAAAATATTATAACATAAAAATATTATTGAATCATTTGATGATAAGAAAAAATTTATGGAAGCAAATTGCAAATTACGTTTGAGGAGGTAAAAAAAGCATGTCTCAATATGCAAATGAGGCCTGAGCTTAAAGAGCTGTTTGCGGCTGTTTGATCAGTTCTAAGCAGAATCTCACTGGTACTTGATCATTTCATACACTGTAAATGCAACACACCCATTCATTTGCATTTGCATTTGTAGTTGTCTTACATCATACCAGTGTCAATCAGACTGCGGTATTTAACCTTTCTGAACCTTGCCTGTTCAGAAAAATGGTGACGTATTAATTGGCACATTTTAATAGTCAGACTAATAAAAAATGTGGCTTGTACAAAATGTATTTGTGTGTGTCACACCTTATTATTATAATTATTATTATTATTATTAGCAGTAGTAGTAGTAGTTTTATTATTATTAATACATGATCATATACATATACATTTCTACATTCTTAGGTGCTCCCCGTTTTTTGGGGGCACCCAAACAACTGTTGAGCTCGCTAATGCCTTGGGCTAAAACTGTGTCTGATTAAAGTAGATGACTGCCTGGATAAAATAGCCACTGTTGATATGTGATTGATTGATTCATTTCAAATCAATTAATTTTTATTTTTGTAGTACCAAAATAAAATAAACAATCTGAAGCCATTTTTAAAGAATACATTTCAGTTAAATCCAGTTCACTGTAGTCCAATTATAATCCCATTAAAACAAATCCATTATATGATTACTCTTAGTTCAATTTCTGATAACATTTGATTCAGGACAACAGGAAGGAAAAACCTTCAGAACTAGATCTGGGAAGGATGGCCACTTGCTGAGACCAGTTGAGGGTTGAGAGGACAGGAAAGAGGGGTTAACGCGCACCATAACTCTAAACCAGGGACAGCTGAATAATGGAACAATTTAAATAATTAAGGTGAGTGGGTTCATGACTGCTAAAATAATCCTGCTGCTGCTGTTTCTGTTACAAAATAAATCAATAGGTTGATCACTAGTAACTGAACAGGCAAAGGCAAGAACAATCTAATATTTATAAATCCATATTTCATGGTTTTATCTATTCATTATCTTCTTAAAAGTTTTTGTTTGGACTTCTTTGATGTTTCAATAACTTTATCCACTTTTCACTTTTGTCCCCCCAAGCACTTTTGAGTGCTTGGGGGGACAAAAGTGTGTGTGTGTGTGTGTGTGTGGGGGGGGGGGTGGCTGTGGATGGAAAGCAGAATGAATTCAGAGGACTGCAATGCTGCATCCGAAGGTTTACATCACTAATCGCTTTGTTCATCTCTGTACTGTAGATATGAGAGCTGCACATCCTTTGCTGCATGCATTCCACGCGCTCTTTGACCATTTCCTGTCCACTACCAAATGAAGGCCACTGGAACCCAAAAATCCTTTTTTTTCAAAAAGGGAAGCTTGGGGATACCAAAGTGATTTTAGAGCTTGATAATGAATTAAGTCACACAGGAAAGAGGCCAGAAAAGTAAAAAACTAAAATACAGACAAAAACAAAATAATGAAAATCTGAATGAACAGCCTCCGATTAGGGATTTCCACATTTTTTGCCAGTACAATATAGTTGTATTAAGTGAGTAATTAAAACAACACCAAAGAAAATCTTCCTCTGTGCATGAAATTAAGTTTTATTCTAAAGTAGTTTGTTCATGGAAAAAAACGTAATTCAAATGACTCTTTATTGCCTTTTTGTTACATTTTATTTGTAATAACCGAAAAAAGCATACGTTTTTCCCCATTTTTTTTCCTTTAAAAATCTGAATATCAGGGAGTGCCTTTCCAGCTTAATGATGATGAGAGGCACAACTGCCTCTCTTATTTGCCTAAATTGGTTCGTCGGTATTCCTCCAAGATCTTTGTATCACGAGACCTTGCTAATGCAGGACGTTACATTATTGGTTTTGATGGTGCAAATGTGAAGAGTGAAACCATGCGCATGACTCCAGCTTGTCACAAGGCCATGTGATAAATTAATCACACCCCGTGGAAAATATAGGCTTTTAATGACATTTAGACTATCAAACATTGGACTGTTATTGAAATAAAAGTGGCGCACCAATTTAAGAAGAAGAAAATTTATATTTTTTTTATACATCTAATCATCGACAACAGTAACTACTCCATAACTCTAATGAAGCAGAATTCATAAATTATTTCACATTTCCAGTCACTGAGGGCGCAAACGACCCCAAACAATAATTTTTCCCCCAATCGTGCCTCACAGCTGTGACATCTTTCTTATCCAGAAAAACATGTCTTTGCTTTGGACTCAGCATGTCTAGTGGCGAAACGACATTTAGATTTGTTTGACATGAGCACATTATTCCAAGAGGCTTTCTTTCTTCAGTTATATTGCTTTGATGCTCTTATTAGAAATCAAAGGGTCCTTATTTCATGTCCCAAATCCAGGTCAAACATCTGCTAATGCTTTCTGATTGTTGATGCTTGTACTTTGCACCTTTTTTCCCCCTTCAAACAGTTTGTTCTTGGACAGATTTGGACAATCAATCCTGGCTAAATTCGTGTGATTTGAAAAGCATTGGGGCTCTATCTTAGATCCAACTCGTGCCACAATAAGGTTTTTATCATTTAGAAAGGTCAAATCATGTCACTGACAAAAATATCAATAGAGCATTAAAAATCATTTATAATAGGCTAGGAAAAGGGAACCCCTGATTTCAAATTACATGAATTCAAATTATATGGGTTTGAAACCAAGTCAAATATATTTAGGAGTGCACTTACCTTTATCAAATGACTCATCAACTCTGCTGTGAAAATGTTGGCTGAATGATTTCTGTGCCATTTTTTTGACAACCACCTAAATTAATGTCACCTTTCTAAAATAGATCAAGCATTTTCCTGTTCAGACGGGTCAAAGAAAAGTCAAATGTTGATGGGATATATACAGGACTTTATTTTTCACATGACTGTACTATGCAGACAATTACAAAGCGTGTGTGGATTCCATAAGCTTCATTATTGAATAACCACCTAATGACTGAATATGGTCGGCTGACAAGCTTAAAAAGGAAATAATCAAGTTCAAGTTGTCATTCAGAGTCTGAGAGATAACATAACTTCTTGTTCTAAATTCAACAAAAATTGCCTTGTATAACTTCAAGTAGCAATTGCATGAAAGAAAGTGAATGTATGTAGTATTGCAATTAATTACCACCTTATATACTTTTAATTGGATTCATATGACCAATTCCATCAGTTTTCAGTGTATTCTCAGACAGATCCAGATACATCTAATGATTTTGGCATAAAATGTATCTACAGGAGCCTCACCAAAGAGTTTAAGGAGTAATTTAGCACACTGGATTTCAGACAGACCAAACATTTCAAGTTCTAGACTTAGGCTACTTAATTACATTTAGTAAAAGGAAAACATCTATGAAATTTAACACTGACAAATTATAATTAATAACAAGTTAATCCAGTAATTTGTTGACCAACTTAACAGAATGCAACTTGTACAAAAAAATAATTTGATACGGCTAAACTGGTTTACCAGCTGCAGTTACTTGCAAATAGTTAGGAAACAATATGCTCCAGAATCCAGAATTCAAATGTCACAGCATAGCACACTGTAATAGAAAATATTCCGCAATGGTTTGATATGCAAAGCAAGATTTAGGATATGAGCAGTGTGTAAAAAAAAAGATTACTTGAGCCAGTGCCCATTCTTTCTTTTTCTCAAAGAGAAAAACCACAAATATGCAACTGAAACTAGTGAAAACACGAAACGTATTTTTCCTAATGTTTATATACCTAACTGTGTCACGATGATCTCTACATTCAAATATAAAGCAGTCCTGATTCATTCAATGCCGAGCATGTGAACGCTGCATGATCGCATACGGCGTGACGTCAAGCACCCAACCGACCAATGACAGCGTCTGTGTTCAGCCTATGGCTGTACAGTAAATACTATGAGCTCTGCCTCCTTCCCTCTTACTGCAGCGATGAAAGCAAAGAAGACAATCAAGTCAGCCTAGTGGATGTGATATAAAACCGTTTGTCAGTCCGAGATATTTTAGTGCCAACAGTCTGCCTGGTGGGCTCGCAGTTCTGCAGTGGTTTTGTCGTCGACAGATGGTTCCCGTGTCCTGGAGAAAACAGAGCAAGCTAAGATACACAGAAAGGGGGTTTGTCGGCCCACTGCAGTCTGAATCACCAGAGACTCGCCCCGCTCCTGAATAATCGTCGACGTCGTTTGTCTATCGACGTGCCCATTCTCTCGGCGGCAGAAATCCTCGGAAAGGGACGAAACAGACCTCGTATTTCACTCTGCCGCAGCCCGAAGAGCGCTGCTTGGCAGAGCGTGCTAAATAATGAGCCAAAGGGATACATTGGTTCATTTGTTCGCTGGAGGGTGAGTCAGATCATTCATTTAATCTACTTATTTTAGGTCATGTCTTCAGATGCTCGGTTATTTTTTTAATACAAGTAGTTGTCTAATACATTCGTTTAACTGCATAAAAAAGGAACAGTTGTCTAGCGCGTGCATATCCTTGAATCCTGGCAGTTATGTGCACGTTCGTCACGATAATGTCAAAACAGTTCGCATTTAACTTCCGGTTAATCTTTAAAAACATGACCGTCAGTCTTAAATGTATAAACACACGCCACTAAAGAAGTAAATCAGATAAGTGTTTTTTTCTGTTGCCGTATATAAACTGCTTTATATTCTGAGCGTCTACAACAGTGGATGTCTTTATTTTTTTTTTTTTATGTCAGATGGAATTAATTTCCGGATGACCTGCCAAAGAGCCATAACCCCAGCTTTGATTTCTTCAGATATTTTAAATCTTAAGAGCCAGAGTCGACCTAGTATACTTTCTAAATCTTACTCATAGATGGAAATGTTAAACATTGTTAATCGCAGTTTTTAATTTAAGGGGTGTTGCCCCACTTTTATGGCCAGGGAATCCCAGGTTTGCATCAAGTTACAAATGCGCTGCTACCTAGCATAACTCAAGCTGTAACCTCGTATCACTCATCACATGAGCAATCCTGTCATTCAGTCATTGAGTAGGCCCGAGAACGTGGACATTGAACACATATTTACCAGCACGTCTCTGTTGGACCGATTGTCTTCCGTTGCATCTGTTGCATTGTCTCCAGGCCATGCACTACACTAGTGTCATCCCATAAGTAATCTAAACATAAAATCAGCTATTTTGTTGTCTTTCTTGACTCTTTAGTTGATAAAATGAATTACATTACTGAATAGGCCGTTTTCTTCACCCAAAAAGAGGCCTCAGAGTTGTGCAGCCTCTCTCAGCCTTTTACTTACTGTCATGCGGAGCAGCAACATAGCCCAGAAAGTAGGCCAAGGGTCAACACCAGCTCCCAGCATGAATATGGGTTGGTATTTTAAAAGGTAAATATAGCTTTGCTACTCAAAAGAGATTTGTAAGATGAGGACTTCACTGTGAAGACATCAACATACACACTTAAAGCTGCTGCTTTTATACTTTAACTGACATATAAAGCCGTCAGAAAAAAGACATGAATGTGGACAGATGGAAAGAATTAATTAGCTTCACAAAGACAACAACTATTTATCTAATGCCTCTAAAGGGTTTCTGATAGTTTTCCATAGTTTTTTTGTTTACACAAACCATATCATGTAAACCACTGGGATCAATGGAGATTCATGTGTGCTAAAGGGAGGGGGAACATTGTTTACAGACTGCATCTGGTTGCCTCAGACTAATGTACTCATTTCTAGGTATTTGGAATTCAATTCACTTTAGTTTGTTTACATGTGGATTTGTTCATGGTCAGAAGTTTCCTTTCTTCACTGGCCTGATTCACAAATACAATGTTTGTGTGTTTGCGTTCAACAATTAAGTCAAAATTTCATGACACCTCATTTTCATCTTCTCATGTGGTGCAGTTACACCAAGCATTAGTCAGCTTTCAGCCACTATCTTGAAACCAGCTGCTGGTTTTCATATCTTGTGAATGTCAAAATACAAAATGGTGTCCATACACCACCATTCATCTAGATAAAAGAAAAAAGAGACACCACTGAGGAGTGTTCAGGCTGAGCTTACAAGGATTCCACATGTATGATGTAGATGTCACTTCGTTCATATTAATATAACTTTTCAGCATGGTCATAAGCAGGCGATCTTCTATGTTTCCCACCATGAACATACTCTGTCCTTTTCCTGTCTTTCTTTTTACGCTGCTCATCCTAGATGTGGTGGTACAGTGGGTGCCATTTTGACCTGTCCTCTGGAAGTGGTGAAGACCAGACTGCAGTCTTCCTCCATTACACTCTATATATCTGAAGTCCAGCTCAGCACCGTCAACGGAGCCAGCGTTGCCCGTGTTTCACCTCCAGGGCCCCTGCACTGTCTCAAGTAAGAAGAACGTTGCCAGATGTTTGTTTTTAGATGCCTTTGGGATACTTTAGAAAATGACAACCTTACCAAGAATAGTCTGAGAATGTGCCACCCCGTAGGGTGTGATATATGACTCAATCTTATACAAAAGGATATTTTGCATTATTTTGCATTGCAATTTTGCATATAATAGTAAATACATGGAGTTTGGAAGTACAGGTACTACTCGGAAAATTAGAATTTCCTGGAAAAGTTGTTTTATTCAGGGAATTCAACATAAAAGTTGAAAACAATACATTTTATGTACCAAGCACAGATTTTTACTTTCAGACCTGACATTTTTGTATTTAGAATAATTTTTTTCCTCATTTCAAGAAATATTCAAATTTTCTGAGGTTTTTAGTTTGAGATTTTCTGAAGCTGCAAATCCTAATGAGCAAAATATAAACAAATAAAAGCTGAAATGTATTGATTTACATACTATTTGTCTATATATGTGCATTTATCTTTGAAGTTAAGTTACAGAAATGCATGCACTTATTCAGGATATTCAAATTAATGTAATGAAAAAGATTTAAACATATATACCCAACAATATGCAAATCAATATATTTCAGCCTTTGATTGTTTATATTTTGCTTATTAGGAATCACAGCTTCAGAAAATCTCAACTTAAAAACTTCAGAAAATTAAAATATTTCTTGAAATCAATAAATAATGGATTTTAAGTACAAAAATGTCAGGTCTCTGAAAGTAAACTCTTGCGTATGTTCTTAGTACATAAAATGTACTGGTTTCACCTTTTATGTTCAATTGCCTGAATAAAACAACTTTTCCAGCATATTCTTATTTTCTGAGTAGTACCTGTATATATGAATACATTAACAATATAAAAGGGGGATGAACTTCTAGTACTTGACTGACTTCATTTTGATAAACATATATTGACATTTTGATAAATTCAGTTGCAAAGCTCACAGCTATAGAAGGACATTTCATACCTTTTTTAGTTCTCAAACAAACTGAAAAAGGAGAGAAGCTTAAAGGGCATGTGTTTGACTCTTAGTACAGAGGTGGCAGCCAGAGGTGCAAATATCAGCCATAAAGCTATAGTGTCCTAGAAAGAGCAGGACTGCTTCTCATTTTATGCTTTTATTGTATCTTTTATGAGGCGGTGTATGCGTTTATAAGGGAATAAGAGAAAGTCTTGGCAAGCCGCTTGAAAATTAAGCATTCACAAACAGATCTTTGATGCCTTTTTGCAGACAGCTACTAGGAAAGCAAAAAAGTTAACATGAAATAGTTCCCCTTTGTTGAAAAAATGATTGCTAATTCCTTTACTCTTTAAAACAACGAAAGGTTATCGAAAATATGAAGTGAGAGTAGAGGGGAATTGTACAACCTTCTGCTGAAAGCTGCCGTGGCAGGCCGAGCTCCTCCTGTGGGTGTCACGGAGCATGTCGCACACTGTTAACCATATTGCATAATTCACAAGCTGCTGTGTGGAATTTTCCACTTCAGTGCCCGAATTAAACTTTGTGCAAATTAAGAATATGTTGCAAATTGCAAAAAAAAAAAAAAAAAAACCCTGTTTGGTTTTTTTTTGTTTTTGTGTTTTATCCCAATATATATCAGACGTTTACTTATGCTAAAAGGAGGCCCCAGCTTTTAATGGGTTATAATGAAACCCAGATTTTGCAGAATATGTAGACAAAATGCAGAAGTTGCACTCTGATAGTTCGAAATAAAACCTGATTTGTCAACAACGGCATTCACTGGAATTTTCTTTTTCACATTATTTTGACAAGCACGCATGTTTGTTCGCACCAGAGGTCAGAGTAATTTGTACAGTTGCTTTTTTTTACTTGTTGTGTTCAGGATTTTTGTTTCATAACAAAATCTGTTTTGAGAGATTCTGTGTTTAATCTTGGGTTGTTTCTGTGCTCAACACTGGTTTCATTCCAGCGTAAACCTATTCCTTGTGTTGTCCTTGAGATAAGCAGCCAGTAGCCGAAATGAAGCACTATGAAAGAGCGGAGCAGGGGCCGAAGAGGGAAGGGATCGAGTGAATGGAAAGGAAAGGAGATAACTGACACACTAGCTAAAGTGGGTCAGCATGCAGAGAGATGCAGGCCTAGATACTTGTTAGAGCAGAGGTGAATGATTTGGGTCTTGCCACTGCAACACCTGCATTCTTTGCTCTGTGCATCATGTATATTAACCCGTTTTCTTGCAGATTTATGTTTCAGTATTTAACCATTAACAGAACTTGGCACAAATCCACAATCGAAGCTGAATAACTTCTCCAAGGAAGATCCAAACTCTTTTTTTTAAAATGTAATATTTTTTTTTTAGTTTAGCTCAAACTTGACTCTAATATTTATAAGAATGCAAGAATGAAGGGACATATTTACTCCATGATCATGAGGACAGTTTTGTGCGATTTGTCTCATGTCCTGTCAGAATGACATCAGGCTTCTCTTTGACGTTGCGTTTGGATGACTTTGTACCTGAAACTGTGCAGTTAATGAAAGTGAAGTCAATCTAATGAGTCAGTGTTTTTTTATAGTGGAGAGACAGATAAACAATCTTTTAACTTGTTAAGGAAAAAACACGTGAGCTGCGCTGATAATGCCACTGTAAACACAAGCAGGGCGAAGGCACGTGTCAGCCCATTTTGGGTTTTGCAGTATGTTAAGGGTGACCCCGCGTGCAACGACGGGTCGTGTCAAATGTCTGGCCCTGGCGGTATGCCTGAGTGTCTAGTGTGCCGGCCCATGTGGTTAGGGTTTCCACGCTGCGTAGACGGTAAACGAGGTCACAAATGCAAATAAATAATGTGCCCAATGAAGCTGTTCCTGCTGCAGGATTTATCTATAGACTGTTTATCTCATGAAGTGTGTGTTTGTAGTCATAATACTGCATGTCTGGATTTTTCCCCCTTCCTTTTCATGTTTCTAGGTAAACATGAACAGAGACTTTAAGCTATCTTCTATCATTTATCATTTGCCCAGTGGTTAGTGGAGTTGAAGGGCTGTTATCGTGCCGTTAGTTATGATGGATATGTAGAAAGTGTGATATTTGCTTTCTTTGCAGGCTAATTCTAGAAAGAGAGGGACCTCGTTCGCTGTTCCGAGGACTGGGTCCTAATCTTGTGGGTGTGGCACCTTCCAGGTATGTAAAGGATTATCTGCAGTCTTTTGGGTGTGTTGTGTTGCTTCGCTTGTCTACATGAACCCTTATCTTAAACAAGAGGTTATAAAGTGACAAGCCTGCAAAAGAAAAGTGAAAAAAAGTGTTAGATTAGTTGTTACTAGAGGTTTCAGCAGAATATCCCTTAATGCATGTTAAACTGATTTAGTGATGACAACCTGTGTTTTAAGTAGAAAAATCTAATAGAGTCCCAGTAGCTCGCTCTTACCCATGCCTCATATCATAACCAAAACAGAAAAGTAGGTCACTAGGATCTGTCATGTATACACAATACCGATTTAGCTCCAACCCGTTTTTATCTGCACAAATATGACCTGCTTTCCAAGTGCAAAGGCATCTCCTGGCAATAGTGTTTTGTTTAGGAATCTCGCAACCAGGAGGTTTTCTTAAGCTTCTTGCTCAATCAGAGCTCGAATGTGTTGGCAGAAATACTGCCAGGTCACGAGAACGGCTAAAGGTGTTCAACTCACAGCAGTGCAACAAGGATCCATTGGGATCTGAGTGGAGATGAACAGGTTGTCTCATTCCCAGCTTATCGGGGCAGGGCTGCATGACAGCTTGGACTCAGCCAATCAAAACATGAATGAAGCAACATCAGGCGGCGGCCAGCTGTGGCGTTGTGGTCATGTGACTGTCCCTATTTATAAATGGAGTCTTCATATTAAGGCAGCTGTATTTGTGTCTAATTCCCCTCTCTGACCTGTCGTCTTCTCCCCAGCTACCACCGTGTCACATGATCATTTGCCCCTCCTCTGATTGGTTTATTGTATGAACTATAACTTCCACTTTTTTTTTCTGTGCCTGGTGAGTTCCCTGGCTCCTCCTGTCCAGATGTCCAAATCTCTCTCAGCTAGATGGCGAATCTCACTATGCAACATTAACGCCATGTTGTTGTCATGTGTGAATGTGTGTAAGATTAAAGTGCACATATAATAGAAAATATATTGATATGTGTGTGTGAATGTTGTGAGTGTTGTTGTTCAGTCGTTGGATCCACAGTTTGTCTCTCTGTACTGTGACTGCCTTTGACTCATCCTCAGACGGGTCAACGATGCCCGTTAGCTTGCGTATGCGTGTTAATCCAGCGGTCTAATTGTATCGCTGTCGAGATGACCAATCACAACAGCTGTGGATGGATAGTATATGTGCTGCTAGGTGTGGATGGAAGAATGCAAGGGGATACTTCCTGGCTCTGCGGCACTGAGGCTGTGAGGATCTCTGCACATTAGGTGAAAGGTCTTAGCTTGTTTGACAGCTACATGACATTTAAAATGGCCAGCCGGCATTATCAGTTTGAAATATTACATGTTGAAGACAATTTGTAGCAAATTACCATCCATTTGCATAATTATGTGACATAGACAAAAATGAGTGGAGAAAAAAAGACGCATAAATTAGCACACACCACACTGGCAAACAGCCATCAAATGGCAGTATAATATCTTCTCTAGCCTTGATTGAAGCTGTTTAAATGGGTGGCTAATGCTAAGTTTCTGTGAGTTACTCATTAACGTGTTCTCTGTTTGCACGGTCAATTACTTACACCGAATGTTCCACTTTTAAGGCATATACTTGTATAAACAGTCGGTTCATAACTTCATGAAATAGTAGCTACTTAATGTATGTGCAGAGGGAGTTTTTAGGTCGCCTGGCTGCAGAGGTATTTTTTCTTGTTATAATTAGTTAGCAGCACTCTGCTGCTTGAAAGCTATTTTAGAAAAAATCCTCCGATGTTAATGAGAGCACAATCCACCGGGCATGCTGCCGGCATTCATTAGCAGCACACAAATAAATTGTGCAGGCAGCTTTCACCTCCGCCAGCGACAGTCAGGATGTGAGGGATGCATGCACACACACTTCTATATGACTTCATTTTGTGCGTGTGCCGGGATGTGCTTCCATTCAGAATTACAGCGGGAAGTTGAGGTCGTTGGGTTTAATTCTGGTCTGCGGAAGTATTCACTAAATCCTGTGATTTTGTGTTTTTTTTTGTGAATGAAGAGCAGCTAAGGTCATAGGAGTTAAATCTTTTATTAGAGTGCTATGAGATTTACTCACTCATTCTCTCTCTCTCTCTCACACACACACGCACACGCACACAATGACCTCCTTTACCTTGGCCTATAAACTTCTAGCTCTATTGTCAGCCTTTGTGTGTACTAAGGCTCAACTTAATTTTATGCTTATATTTATTTTTTCTTTACTATAATGGTCCCTCCAACATATAATTTGTCTTTCTTTGTGGTCTAGTTTATCAGCTTTTATTAGATCAAAGGTTCAGTTCACTTTCTTTTCTTTCTTTAGAGCTTTAGTAGCCTTTGACAGTCTAGTAACAGGAGGGTTCGGGCATAGTCGGGTGACACGGAGCAAGGGAGGACTGCTAACCTGGGCCACCTGCACTGAGGAGCAGTACTGCCTGTACTTTTCGGGACATTTTGTAATATTTGAGCTGAATTCAGTGATGTATGAAAGTAAAAACAATGAGTACAATCATCTTAACTAAATGGTCGTCATTCAGCTGACAGGCCTTGGTGGGAAGTGTCCTCTGTTATTTCACTGTGTCCTTTTTTCCTGCAGGGCGATCTATTTTGCTGCTTATTCAACGGCTAAGGAGAAGCTGAATGGAGTGCTGGAGCCGGACTCGACCCAGGTGCACATGGTGTCTGCTGGGATGGCAGGTAATGACAGCTCTCTTTCCTCCTCCTCCCTTCTGTCTCTGTCACTGCCTGTTTGACTGTCTGTCAGTCTGCCTGGGCAGCGTATCCCACTGATGGGTTTGATTTCCAAAACATGTTTGAACAATTGTCCCGTTGTCTTCGTTAGAAAGATTTCACTTCTTTTTTTTTTCTAGCTTTTCCTAGCTTACTTTCACATTTTGATTTTCACCCCAGGCACAGCCCTTCCCTAACACCTTGAAGCACGCTAAAGCTAAATAATAATGTCTGTTATGATTAGGCATTATCTAGCTGTTTCATGTGTAGAACTATTAAATATAAAAGAAAATTGATTTTATCAGAAAGCACAATTTAAGACTCTCAGGATCGAACTCTGTTGAAAAGGGTCTCAACTCGTTTATGAGCACACATAAAACACAAATTCCCCTTTTATTACTCAGACCTCACTCATTTTTTTCCTCATACCTCCTACTGATACAGCATCTTATCTGTCCATGGTGACCTTAAAATAGTCCACATATAGCAGAGGGGACACGTCCTAATATCAGCAGTGTCATCTTTTCATAGAGTTAAACCAGATAAGATGCAACACCGGGGCAGTTTTAGACCAGAACTTCTCACTGCTGGATTTATACGCTTACATATACATCACAGTACAACTTTTAACTGTTACGGGTGGGGGGCAAAAACAAAAAAAAACTTTATGGTCCTCAAAGTTTAGGTTGTGCTTTCCTCCTCCCCAGCCCCATTGTCCATGATATCCTCCTCTTATTTCCCCTTCCCCCCCTCCCCCCTTCCCTACCCTGTTTTTCATTTATTTTCCCTTTTTTTTATTTTGAGACCTCTCCAGAGGACTCTGTAAATGGTTTAACATCCCAGTTGTGACTTAAACAGTGTGGTCTGGGCCCCCTTCTTTGCTCTGTGTGTATAGAGAAGAGAACACGGCCCACAAAGGTCAACCGGGGCCCCTGGCACTCGGGCGGACGCGTCAGGTAGCACCCCATTTCTTTACACTGGTATGATGAAAACCATGGTGATTTTTATGAATATTAGAAAGCTCATTATGGTTATCCATTTGTAATGATATTACCATTGCTTATGGTATCCTGCTTGTTGCTGGTATGTTAGTCTTAAGCCCTCATGATAAGGTTCTGTTACTGCTTAGTCATGTCACAAATCTCCCTATCCCCCCTTAGCTTTTTCCTGTTACTCAGTAAAATAATGATTAACACCTGAGGATTTTTTTTTTGTCAGCACAACAGAAATGCTAACCTTGGTGTGTTTTCATTTTTGTCTTGTCATCATCCATCATCACCATTAGCGCTGTAGGTATCTCTTTTCAGTGGGAATTGGTGATAAGCTGAGGGACTGGTCACATTTGACCGTAGAAAGAGAGACGGGATGATCTCATAACATGGGATAAAGATGACAATTTATAAATCGTCTCACTCAAGCTTTGTCTTCTCGATTGGCAGAGCAGTCGCATACATTTTATACCTTGGTACCACCACAACATAAATTCTATATAGTCTTTTCTCTAAACTCTCTTGGAGACCTGTGTGTGTGTAATTGTGCCACACTAAAGAAGTAGTCCACAGGTGAACCTTTTTCTTGTCTTTTGTGAGCATATCTATGGAGGCCCAAAGTATTCAAAATACAATAAATATAAATAGGACTTTGAAATAAATACCATTTTGATAAATAAAAGGTAAATATATATTATGGCCTTTAATAGTAAAATAAGGGAGT
>JBBDHI010000008.1:9598459-9611780 GCA_037177115.1 Craterocephalus stercusmuscarum
CCAGAGAACAAAAACAAAAACAACAACATATGAGCTGAGATGAAGAATAAGATAACAAGATGCAAACATAGATATCTAAACAAATACATAATTATTTAAGCACAACCTGAAAGTGAATTAAACTGAAAATGACTAAGGACCAGATTAAAACTGTAAAACCCAGACTGGAAACCAAGATGTTCTGCTGAAAATGACACAGATGGGAAACTACATTCTAAAAATGAAACTACAATATCAGCTGTGGTTATGCATGTCTAGCCCTCGCTTATGTTGGGTGCAAAAATTGAAAGAAAGCGACAGAATGCTGCGTACCATGCTGTTTGTCCTTACGAGAATTGGCACAAGTCCACATGACTTTTTCAACCATTACACAAAGGATTGCAGATAAATTATTGCACAGTTTTTTTGTTTTCTCTGTGTTGATGTTTTTGCACACTCAGGCAAAACTCATTAAAATTACATTAGCCAAATGAGTTTTCCAGGTTCAAATGTGGGCAAAGCTGCACAACTGGGGATGTTTGGAAGGGTAGTATCAAGAGCTGGTATTTGGCCATGAGTTGGGGAAAGCAGGATGAGTCATAGAAAATAGTTCGAAAGTTAAACTGTTGCTTATTCTGAAGATTATTCCAATAAATTTGGCAATAAAGCGGTGAAATTAAAGGTGTTGCCAATATGCAAGCTTCTTTCCTATTCAACATTTTTTCCGTCTATGTCCCATCTTTTTTTAACCTGACAGCTTTTTATTGTTAAGGATGTTTTACTATAAATTACTTGAGTGGTCAAAATAATTTTCCATCTTTTTTTTCTTCTTTCTCCCTCTCCCAACAGGAGTGGTAGCAACTCTTCATGAAGACATTTGTGGCATGAAACCAGATCACGTTTATCCCCCATTCATCATTTCCTCATCCTTCATCTCCCTCCATCACTCTACAGTAAGGAGCTCTCATCTCAGCTTCGCTGCATTGATGAGGTAACGTTAAGCTCCCGCACATACCACCTGCCTGCGACCCCGCCTCTCTCCCGTCCTCCCCCTTCCTTCTGTCACATCCAGCACCATGGGCCAGAAAATTTCTGGAAGCATTAAATCGGTGGATGGTCGCGGGGAAAGTGGTGGCTCCCCGTCATACCGACCCACCGCTCATCGCCGGCAGCACCTGGAGCTGAGGGGTCCAGATTTTTCCAAACCTCCCAGGCTAGATCTACTACTGGACATGCCTTGTGCTGGACTAGAAACGCAGCTGCGTCACGCGTGGAACCCCGACGACCGCTCGCTCAACATCTTCATCAAAGAGGACGATAAGTTGACTTTTCACCGCCACCCGGTTGCCCAGAGCACGGACTGCATCAGAGGACGGGTCGGGTACACGCGGGGGCTCCACGTGTGGAGGATCCACTGGCCTTCCCGGCAGCGAGGCACGCATGCTGTGGTTGGCGTGGCTACGGCTGACGCTCCTTTACATTCTGTTGGCTACACGGCACTCGTGGGTTCAGACTGTGAGTCCTGGGGCTGGGATCTGGGGCGTAACAGGCTCTATCATGATAGTAAGAACCGCTCCCACAGCTCTCTGCCCACATATCCCAGTTTCCTGGAGCCAGAGGAGACTTTCACCCTACCGGACTCTTTGCTAGCTATTCTGGACATGGACGAAGGAACATTAAGCTTTATGGTGGATGGACAGTATCTTGGAGTGGCATTTAGAGGCCTGAAAGGGAAGAAGTTGTATCCCATCGTCAGCGCTGTTTGGGGACATTGTGAAATATCCATGAAGTACATCAACGGCTTGGATCGTAAGTAACAAATGACACAACACCAACATCTCTAAAAAGAGATTCCCAGTGCTGATAGTTCACAATACCAGGGTTGTCTTTAAATTCAAAGATGGTGAAAAGCCTGAATTTCCTTCCTGAAATAGAAATAACCAAAAGTCTTGAGTAAGTGACTGTTGCTGCATGAATAGGAAACTCGCTGATTATGACATATCCTCACACGTAAGACGTTGTGGGAGGATTTATTTATTTATTTTTTGCTGTTTTGCAACACCATGAACTCAGACTGCGCCTCTCACACGTTTCCTCTGTGGCAGTGAGAGTTGACGCACCAGAGGGACACAAATCCGTATGTTCTGCAACATTCACGATTCAACACGGTTCACAGTGTTTAAATATGAACTTTCTTGCACGTGAAATGTTCGTTTTCCTGTCAGACACAAGCACCGTTTTTATTTAGTGAACGTTAAGATAAAATAACAGACTTTCGCCGACCTGGAAGGGAGAAAATCAAGTTATTGGCTGGCCTTTGTTTAAGCTGCTTGTTTACTTTGTAGAGCCTCAACAACAGTTTAAGACCTTATCTTTTAGTTTTATCTAGTTTCTGTTCTAGTTTTCTTTCCGTGGACCTGCAGACACAGCTTCATTTTCTCTTCTCTGGTCTTTTGCATGAAATGTAAAGTTAGAAATGTCATCTTGTCTCATGGTAGCTCCAGATATCTGTGTGTTTGTGGCTTTTATCTTGTTTATTTTTTTATTACATTTCCAATTATGACAATACACACATCCTGAGGCCACTGTTTCTGTGCAAAATATCCATACTGGATTTTAATCTTCTTATTTAAAAAAAAAAAAAAATGAAGTGTAATTTTTAGGAGAATGCTGTGAGAGAAGAGAGAGGTTCCTCCTGTGATTTTAGTCTAAACACTGACACTTTTTAAAAGCATTCTTAGACACATATCATGGACACATACAC
This sequence comes from Craterocephalus stercusmuscarum, assembly GCA_037177115.1. Lineage (NCBI taxonomy): Eukaryota > Metazoa > Chordata > Actinopteri > Atheriniformes > Atherinidae > Craterocephalus > Craterocephalus stercusmuscarum. Next base: position 9,601,203 of record JBBDHI010000008.1, read on the forward strand.
TGATGGTCACACGCTTGCCAGGAAAGAAAGTGTGTGTTGTGAAAACAAATGAAGATGTAATTCCGGCTGTTTCCCTCCCTCTTCGTTTGTACAGCCCCGTGGGTCTTATTCTGATATAAGAACATGGCGTGTGTGTGTGTGTTTTTTTTGTCTATAATTCCGTCAGAGAGCTGTAAGGAAACCCGTTTCTCTTTGTAGTCTTTTATGTTTGATTTCTCTTTGCCCAGTCATCTCAAATTTCTTTTTGAAAATATCCTTAGAAGTTCACTGCTCTCCAGGGACACCATGACAGCATGAGCCTGTTCTGTACCCTAAAAAACAGGTCACAAGCCTCATCCTTGCTTTAAATTGGATGTTTTTTCCTTCAAATTGCAGCCGGAAAAATAGAATATGGATCAGAATGAAAACAAATCTCCTACTCTCAAGATAACTTCAAAGTACACAGTTTAGTTGCATAAAGCACATCACCTCACCCATTTTCCATTTATGGAGCCTCCTACAAGATTTCATGGTGGCTGTGTGATGGGCCGTCAGGGAGAGTATGAGGAATGCCGAGTCTTTTCAAAGCCATCACTTCTACAAGCATATAGGCATCATGCTGTGAAATTAGGTCTGACTGTTGAAAATATGCTAAGCTAAATGCAGGGTGGCTCATCTTGATGGGCAAGCAGGGGTGTGTGAATGAGACAGGCAAAGAAATAAAAAGAAAAAGGTTTTTGTGGTCAAAGAGAATAAGCAGAGACCAGTAAAGGATGTATATCACCAATAAAGTGTTGCAGTACACTTAACCTGTGCATCTTAGTAAAGTATCATGCTCTGTATCATCTCTGTGCGGAGCTGATTCTTCTCATATCTCTGTGCTGTATTTCACTCATCAGTCGGGCTCTAAGCCCTAAAACAGTTTTCTCTCAATAGATATCTTTCGAAATGGACACTTTTGTTTTACATTTCCAAATTCACAAAGAAAATAAATGAAACCACATGTACTGCATATGAAAGTACAGGCAGATGGGCAAAGAAAGGCCATGAGCATGGCCGATGGGAGGCAAAATCCATTATGACCACTAAACCCATGATAGCACTTCTGGTTTCTCTTTCCAATAAATAATTCATCACTGATTTTCTTTTTTGGGGTTATTAGTGGTTGAATCCTCACTGTGCATTTGAGTCAAAGGTTAATGTGAGAGTAACATGGCTTGTTGATATAAAATAATTAAACTGATGTAAGAAACAATGACATTTCTTTTCCCTTCTGTTCAGTTTCCAGAAGCAGGAAATGGCCAGTGCTGCAGTGGGAAAATGGGATTTATCTTTGATCAAGACAGCATGCTAGTACACACGGTGCCCTGTGCATTTCCTTTAGTCTGAATTCCAGCCTACACCTAATGGTGCTTATTTTTAATGTGTCTTCCAAAGAAGAGGTGAAAAATTACTTTCTGGAACAAAAGGCCCAGTGCATTGGTCAGAGGGAGAAAAATCTCTTTCCTTCAGTTGTATTGAACTGAGAATTATTCACCCGCTGCACCTCATACCTCTAGAGTTTTGTCAAAGGTGAAGCAAATAGCCTTTATCGTGCTCTCATTGTTGCTGCATGGCCAACCAGGATTAGATGACAGTCTTTGTGTTCAGTCATTACAGGCCTTACACTGAATCTGCTTGTCCGCCCTGCTGATGACTCAGAAAGTGAGAATGAAGTCATAACTGCTGTCTGCTTTTAAGCACACAAGTGTTTGTGAATGGCAAACCATCACCAGACATTATATCACATTTTGGAGTTTATTTCATGGCAATTGCTTCCTTTGTGTGTTGGAGCATTTAAGAGTTGAGCTCTCAGTAAGTAAATATCTGCCCTGGTGTGTCAGATCATGAAAAACTCCTCTGGGTACTTTGTTAATAACTTTCTCTAATAGTCTTTCTGTTGGATTGTTTCTGAAGTGTTCTTGAAGGGGAAACAATATGACTGTGAGGTATTAAAACCAGATTTATTGACGCGCCGTCTGCTCGCTACACTGTTGGTTTTTCTCATCTCTGACTCAGGTGCTGTCGCACCCTGATCATCATCACACTCCACCTTAGATAACTGCTCCCATTGCTGCAGTAACTTATAGCACAAGCAGTGAGATATTTAGGTTTTGATAGCTTTTTAAGTGTCCAATTGAAATTTCTTTTAAATGTGTGTGAATTATTCGTCTTTGGGGTGGTCTGACCTCGGCAGATTTTTATTCTTCTACCTGTGAATTTATCTCTGTTGTCTAGATAGACTGTTTCTCCTTATTAATGTTGCATCAAAAAAACAACTTGTTTTAACTAATCTGTTTTGTTACTCTAGTACTCTACTTCTAATTAATCTGTGCTTTTCCCTCTCATACACATAAATGTTCTTTTCTCGGCCTCCATAATTGCCCCGTTAGCGGTTCTTTGAAACTAGAATGGGAGCTGAATGAGCTTTAGTCCTGATACACACTACTCCATGTTCTTAACTTCCAAAACAAATTATCTTTGCTTTTATTATCAAGTAATACGGTAACATGAGAAAGAAAGTACACTTCATGTTACTTTTGATTTGTACATATCAGGAGGGTATAATAAAAGAAGCAGCCAACTCTTACAAGGTCATGCAATGATGTAAATAAAACTTCAGATAAACAGTGACACATAAAATATTAACTGTGTCAGTTTTTTATTTAAGAAGGCTAAACCAAAAAGCTGGGTCAGTGTGAGGAAAAACACTTCCATAGGAACTCAGAGTGCTGCACTTGATAGACTGATTGTTAATATGTATGAGCGCTTCGATAAAGCCAAAGGTTTAGCATTTTCTGCCAATCATTCAGGTGTATATTAATACAATGTCATATTGGAAAGACATCAACGGAAACCTCTAGGAAACAACAATTACTACCTATCGATTGTGATGCTTGTACAAGCAGTTTTCAGCATTGGGCACTTCAGCTGACCAGATGACAGGACTGGTCATTATTGTTAAGAAATCCATTATTGTTAAGAGTCAAGAAAACATGACAAATAGGGAAGTTGGATTGGAAAGGAAAGAGGAAGTATGAGGAGGATATTCACAGAAAGAAATGAAAAGCTGACGGGAAGTTTCAGCACATGTAATCAGCAAAAGCAGGGTGAAATTTTCAAATGGCAAGCAGCATCATTAGAAGAAAATGCAGACAAAAACAGGGAGGGTTTGAAAAGTTTGAGACCCGAAGCAGTGTGAAAAGATGATGTGTCAGTGTGACTACCTCAGCTCCTGAGCTGGTTTAGGAAGGCAAATTGTCACGGTATTCAAAGAAATTTCAAAATGTCATTGCAGCACATGCACATCCCTGCTCCATCACTTCTACTCAGCAATTAGAGCAGAGACACAGGAAAAATGTTGAGACTTTAACATATTCACCATAAAGAGTCACACTGAGTTCTTTCTGACTGGAACCAGTTCATACATTATATTTAAAACCACATCTGCAGGCTTATTCATTTGTCACATTCCAGCAGATCTATCGAGAAATGACCCACTTTTCTTTTCTCTTTGATAAGCCGGACTTACACTCTGACATTGCTGCCTCTCCTCTATCGTTTGTCCTCATCGCACCAGTTTACACAATCTACGTCAGACCTAGAGCAGCTGCTGAGGCTTAGAGCCATGTCGGCTTGTTTAGCCTGCTGAGCTGGGTTTAACTACTGATTCATATGAGTTGTCTGAATTTACATAACTACAGTTCTCCACAGAGGACCTGCAGGTTTATGCCATGGAGCAAAGCAGAAGCTCACTCCGTTACTGGTTGTGATACTAAGACATCAATAACACAGATAAGATTTTATCTGCTGCTGTTATTTGGGCAGATTTTAAAAACAACAGCTACAAGTCATCCGGAAGCAAGCCTGTCACAGTCCTGATAAATGAACTCTGTGAAACTCCTGAACTCTGTTGCACTCAGATTGCAAGTCATGTTTCTAAAATGGATATCTTAAAGCTGCTGCAGGTATTATTTTGGCTGGACAACACGTCTAGCAAGTGAGGTCATTTTGTTTGGGTGACTGTATCTTTTTCCAAAGCCAGCTCATTTCCTGCAGGTTTGATCTGTACGCCTAAGCTGCACTCCTGGCCACTAAAAGGAACCTAATCAGTCTCTGAATCATGAATTGTCCTGTTAAGAGCAGCGACTCCGATTCCTCTTGGCAGGCAGGTACCAAGCAAATGCTCTGAGCTTTACACTTAACTGCAGGCTTTGTGATATGTGGGTCAGTGGGTTAGCGCTTTAGCTTAACTTAGCTGCCAGCTTCAGGCATAATGGTTGAACTCTGCTGTTAATGCCTCTCTGATTCGTGTCCCGCTGCATCTCTCTGTCATGTGTCCACGTTTCCTTTTTATTCTTCCCTGGTTTTCTTGCACATTCTCCTTAAAGGGTTGCCTGCAGAGAGCACTTATACCCAGGAGCTTCTTATAATACCCCCACACCTTCACTGATACACAAAGAAAAAGTTTATACACAATATTTCTCAAACTACCCAACCCTGACTGTGAGTGCCTTCAGCAAGCTCTTGGTGTTAAAATCTTAATGGAATCCTGTTAAAAATGTTGAGAAGTTAGTTTGCGCCTGCATTTGAAATAAAAAGTACATTACTGTACTGATTTATTAGTAGGCAATTTACAATGCCTACGCAGTTATCTTCACATCTTAATGAACTCTCCCTGTCCTCTGACAACACTGTGACATGGCTTATTGCTGGAAAACAACAATGACAGTGATTTGATGATCTTACGCAACAACTGACATGGCATAGAAACATTTCTAAAAGCGCCTTGTATGTTTCTCCTTTTTTCCCTGCTTTGAGATCTAAACTTTCTTAACTCGAGCAGGGAACTGCGGTGTCATGTCTCCTTGCTCACAATCAAATATTTAAAAGAAGGCATGAATAGAGATGAGCAGAATGAGGAGAAGAACAGCATAAAAAATAAAACAAGGCAGAGAGAAAAGAGCAGAAGAAGAGCAATATGTAAGAGAACAAAGACACATGGAGAAACATCTATAAAACACTTTAGTGGCAGAGGAAACGATAGAAATGTGAAAAGTTAAAGAAGCCAAAGAGAGCGACAGACTTATTATAGATGAGAAAGACAAGGGGAGAAAAAGGCAAATTGTAAAAGTCTTGTTAAGTTACTGCTGTAAGTTCTGAGGGTGTTGTGTGTAAACTAATCAATGAATGAGTGAAGGAGGATGTGGATTTCAAAAATGGCTGCTAATGAGGGCCAGGGGGCCAAAACGTGGTGTTATTCCTGCCTGAGAGTTTGGATGTCAGACACATTAAAGCATGCACTGCATATAAAGATGTGGAGCTGACCATTTCAGAACTTGAAAGGCTGGATTTTTGATGCAAAAAAAGTTTGGATTTCTTTTTTTTATGTGAAAATTAGGAAATCATTGGGGCCTTGTTTGCACCTGGTTCTTGGTCTGTGTTTGAGTGCATGCAGACATATCCAGAGTTACAGCCAATAACCACCCACTCAGCATGGATCCTTCCAGTGATAAACAACACCTGTCTACTGGAGTTCTTTACTGGGTAAACGTTGTTAAAACATCTGTTATACAGATTTAAGTGCAGGGGGTCACTTTGGGGTGCAGAGCTGATAGTTTGAGGTCAGTTTGGCAAACACGCCCATTGTCTGTTCAGTCTGCAGCTGTGTCGGCCGTTCTGTGATGCTACCCTTTGCCACCACTGTTTTCTGAAATTGAAAGCCCAGCTTGCTAACATGTTCACCATTACAGCAATAACAATCACCAGATTAGACTTTTCCAGACCTGACTGGCACAGCCATCTGTAGACGTGTAATCCGTCATATCCAGCAGATCAGCAGTGACGACTACACGGTTACGTTAATAGAGCTGCTTCATTCAAGCCACCGCCTTAAAGGACCTGTTGACCTTACCAAGGCAACTTGTTATTTCTCTATTAGACCTGTTGTTAGAGTAAATGGCTCCTTAGCTGGAACCACTCACTCCGTACTTTGCTTGAGCAAACTATCTCAAATGCTTGCATTTCAGATCGTTGCCTGGTTTAGCTTCTGAACTTTAGGTCAGTACCTCTGGCAACTTGTTTTAAAATAAACCCTCTTTAAGTCTGAAATTTTCACCCTGTGGCACTGATGCCATTTTGATTCCCACATGCAGCTTTACCTGGCTGCTAACATCATAATATATCCTTACTGTACGTTCAGACAAAAAGAGGCAAAAGCGGCAAAAACGCCCGAGGCACGGCGATAAAGCGGGCAGCTTCCAAAGTGGTAAAATATTTTGGCCGCTTTAGCCGCTCATTAAAGATGCTAAGGGCTGCTTTCTGGAGACATCTCTGGAAGAGGGAAAAATAATAATTAAAAAAAAGGAAGCACAAATCCTTTTTCTAGTCCAGAGAAAGAGAAAAGAGCTTTTTTTTTCATCATCTCTAGATTTGTCTGGGTGGTGATGCTACTCTGTCCTAGTACAGCAGGTGATTTGTGTGTCAGTGGGCAGTTTTGCATTTTCAGTTCACTGTTCTATCGGTTTTGCATGTGCATTATTGCACCATGCAAACCTGCCATAGCTCACATGAAAATCTGTTGTTTGCTTTCTGTCATTCAGTCTATCAGCCAACAAGACGTAATCCCAGACATGCTTGCTGACCAACTGTCAAGTGAATCCCTTTTACTCTAAATGTAGTACTGCTGATATAGAAATGAGTCCTTAAAAACATGCCTACAATAAAAATGGGAAGGGTTTGAACTTTATGCATCTGGCAGCATGATTTACACCAGGCCTTGTTCGCTAATGTATTATTTACATTAACATAGCAGCAAAACTACAAAAAGCTTGAGCTACAATTTCAGGACTATGGAAGAAAGGATGGAGATTGTAGACGGAGAGACATGTTGTTGATCCCTAAAATTAAACATCATATGTAAAAGAGCCCATGTGATGCTATTTCTTTAATATGCCACCAGTATAAATGTTTTGTGTAGTTTTTGCTCAGATTTTACATAAAGCTTAATTACCTGTAATTGCATTTAACGGCAGGAAATCTATGATTAACGGAGATAAATGACCCTCTCTGCTTTACGTTCAGTACTGCAGCCTAGAGACTCAAAACAAATTTATGAGTGTGGGTGGGGGGCTTGACAGTTTTGAAAGCTCAGCACTATTTCTTTTTTTCCCCTCTTCTTTTTTAAGCAAACCCATAAATCCTATGCTTGCTGCAGACAACACTACATGCATGCCATCTTGAAAAGAAGGGGGAAAAATTTGGCAAGTCAGATTTTCCCCTGAGGAAATGAAAAAATTACTAGAAGAGGTCAGACTGAAATGTTGTGTGATTTTGATACCTCAGTATTTGGTGACCACTGACCAAATGGCGTCTCTAATCTAATTTTTCTTAAATCTGTCATCAACCTATAGGCCCCCCACACACAGTGCCACATATCTAGTATCATTACTGGGGTGATCCAGTCACTCTCCCGCGTTGTAATGAATAAAAGCAAGAAAAAACCCTCTCCAAATCTTTGCCTCCTTCACTCATTGTTCTGGAAGCTGTTGGCTCAGCCTCTAATCAGCACTTCAGTATGGCCTCCTGTCATTACCAATTTACTGACAGGCCGGACGCCTTTCTGTTACCCCCCTTGGAGCATTTCTGTTTAAAGGTCTCTCGGCCCTCTCTTTTTCTCTTGGTGGCACTTTGCTCCTCGATAAATTAAACTGTCACTAGATTTATTCAAGTCATAATTGCTTACTTGACTTATTTATGTAACACTAAATTAGCGGATTGTTTTCAGTGGTGTTAATGAAGGACGCTATTTCTACAAGCCAGGGAAATGGATTACAAGTAATGAGGAAATGATGCTATCTCCTTTTTGACCTGTCCATTTCCTGACTTGTTTAGGACGTAGAGCTAAAGGAAAGCTTGACTTCGCTAATCTGTATCCATCTCTGCCTTTTAAAAGCAAATGCACTGTTTCCATGACAAAAACTGTGTCCTGCTTGTGCATCTTGAGATATTGATGTAATGTTTTCAGCTAGGTGAAAGAATTTACATGAACTCGGGTATTCTGTTCTTTATAACGTGATGCAATGTGTTACTTCCTCAAAAAACCCACCTCTGACGGTTTTTGATAATGAGGGTTGACAGACCTGACGTTCCTTACTAACACATGCAGTTTCCCACCGTCATACACTGAGTTGACATTACGGTGGCCTCTGAGCAGACAAACCTGGGCTGAGGTTTTTGTGACATGCAGTCAGCTCTCATTTTATTTTTACTTTATTTGTGCAACCAAGATGGAAAAATAAACCTTTACTACTGAGAGCAAACATGTTAATGTGTGTAGATGTATCTGCCCCATAAGGAGATTCTTCCCACAAGTTCCTTTTGAAAGAGTCATACACTTAATTTAAGCCTCAGTCAATTAAGATTCTCTGTCTCTCTATCTTGCTGCATGTGTATGGCAATTTTTCCATGTTCATGCAGAAAGCAGATCAGAGTATGGTTATGCATGGGTTGTGCATGATGAAGAAACCGTCGACTGGAAAATCAGCTTCCCCAATTTACTTCCACAAAAGCATAAACTCATTTTCTTCTGTATGTGACCTTTATGAAATCAGGTTACAGCAGAAAGCCGATAAAACTCGGTAGGTCCTTAAAGAACAGAGTTCTCTAAGATGTTTTCTACTCTTAGCTTTATATATTTCTCTCAATCCTTGGATTTCTATCGACACAAATCAAACAACATTACCTTACTGTGTTGCCATATTGATGTTGTGAAACTTGCATGCAGTGCTCACCTACAATTTTACGGATAATAATTTGTGAATCAAGAAATATAATTAAAAGCATCTGTGGGTCTACAGCCTATAGATATTCTTCCTGTCTTTGTATGTGTAATCGGGAAAGCTCAATGAACAGGCGTTGTTAGCAGAAGACTATTCTTTACTACGCTGCAATTTGCAAACTTGTGCTCAGCTGTAACCCTGGAGACCAGCAGCACTTTCTAGGTGTGGTGAAATGGTGATGCTGAAAATAAATTACTGTAAAGTCTTGTGACACCTCGCATTAATCCGTGTGGTAAAGACTGAACATTCTCAGCTCGATTCATGTTTTTAATGGCAGCGATCAGTGTCTGTGAATCTTTTTGTGGATGTGCTGCGTGCCCTGCAGCTCAGCATCACTGGGGATGTGTTTGGTTTGAGTATGGAAACATAACAAATCTCATATATGAAGTTTCTGCTCGCTTGTCGGTTTTTTCATGCATATTCTGTGTTTAGTGAAAAACCAACGACAGCCCCAGCTTAGCTGCTGTGAAATGCTGGTTTGATTGACTCACCTGGGAACATTGTTGATATTCTGCTTGTTTCTTGGCAAGTAGATTAGTAGAGTGTCTTTAGTAGAAAAGCAGTGCTGAGTTGTGTTCCCACAAGAACACTTTTTTTTTTAATGAATGGGGGTGTTTGGTGAAAGGGTGTGATACCCGGATGCAAATAAATCCTGTGTGAGGGACACAAAAATACAACAATAAAATACTACAGAAAGCTTCTTCATCCCCTTAATAGAAACAGAGTTATATTCAATTCTGTTCAATGTACTCGGCTCAGTTTCCATTGCTTGTGTTGGTTTCCACGTTGCCTCAAATGTAGAGGTTTATTATGTATAGGTTTATATTTAGCTCTCACCTTCACATACAGAAAACTGGAAGCGCTGCAAGTAATAAAAGTACTGTGAATCATTTCTTTGAGGATATTGTTTTACCATCTGGCGCCAATCTCTGTAGGGGTATCCTATCATTTTTCTGGTGTTATGATCTCCTGTAGAATCCATCTCCGTCTGTCTTTCCAGTGTACTGTTTCCTTCCTCTGCGTGTTTACTCCATTCTTCCAGCACCAAAACCAAAGCCGAGGTGGAACAATATGATCATTGGCTGTTTGTTAGCAACCAATACCAATCCATGCTGAAACATGTGAAAAGGAATTCAGTTCAATGCAGATTTATTTGTATAGCGCCCGTTCATGAGAATATCATCTCCGGGCGCTTCACAGAGTTAAATCCAATCTGATTGTCATTCCTGGATTCATACAAGCTAATTCATAACAAACAGCCTACAGTATGTAAGCGAAAAGGAAGAAGGCAATATTTTTGGTGTGAATAACAACAGTAGGATCACATAAAACTGCAACTTCTTTTCTTTCTTCCTCTGCTGACCTTGCAGAGGTTTCTTGTGATGTATGTCCTTGGTTTCATCTGTAACCCTAATTATCCACGACTTAATCCTTTCCACTGTATCTAATTGACATGGCCCCTTTGTCCTGGCACCCTCAGATGGGCCCTGAGCCCAGACAGATACTGTGGCTCGCTCCACTGGCCAGTGCTGCCTCGGTCTGGTCCACCCACACTGCTGCTTTTGTTTCCTGTCATATACTTGAACTGCTGAAGTTAAAGACTTATAAACCTGGTGTAGTCTTCATTACAGTTAGTGGAAAAAGGCCCCTTTTCGACCGACCTGGTTCCAGTGCTGGTTCGGAGCCAGAGCCAGACTTAGCACCGGTTTTTTGGTTTTCG
>JBBDHI010000008.1:9611880-9626928 GCA_037177115.1 Craterocephalus stercusmuscarum
CGCCTTGGATAAAAATTACGTAATGACGCAGCACCGGCCGGCTCTTTTTGGTGGAAAACAAAACCGGTTCTTTGGAAGCACCAGAGCTGAACCACCTAAGCACTGGCTCTGGCACCAGCACCAGCTCAACGTTGGTGGAAATTAGGCTAAAGTCTCCAGCATCCCAGTATTGAACTTTAAACACTGACATATAAACTTGTTTAATTCTTTGTACAGTTACTGAGTTTAACTAAGACTTGTCGCATTTTTTGTCAATTTTCATTGTGGGGTTGATTGTGGTAAAAAAGGACCACTGCGCTTTTATCTTCTGTGTGTGTGATGGATGTCTGTAATGTGGTAAGGACATCCATGATGATGTGCACTGGAGCAAAAAGAATAGAGGATGTCACTTTCCAGTGAATCATTGTAGACAGAGTATGAAGGTACGCTGCAAGTCGTTTCACTTCAGCAGTTTTAAGCCGAGTGTACGACTTGTTTATGAGCCTGAAGGTGTGGGAAGGTGAGTGAATATAGGAAGACATGTTGCAAAAGTTATTTTACAGCTATGTGTGTCCTGTCTGTCAGGCCTCACATAAACTAGAAATATCAGCAGTGAAATCAGATACACAGCTGGTGTTCTTATTGCTTTTCTTCTGATATCGGCTCACATGATGCTTGATGAAAGGCGGTCATACAAGTCGCACTAATTCACAGGTGGTCGGCTTGCATATTTAGTGAACAGGAAAGCATTACAGAATTCAAACTTTAGAGTGACTTTTCTTTTGTACCAGTGCATTTTGATTAGCAAGAAGACATGTAAACAGCTTTTGTTTGTTGTTCTCAGTGCAGTTTTACTGTCTGTGTGTGTCGAGCTAATAAACAGGAGTTTAAGTGTAATTAGAGTTTATGGAGTAAATTTCTCAGTTTGGGTGAACAGACTCATAGCTTCCCTCTGTGATTGGTGTTTTTCCTGAACCCCTTATGTAAACATCTTTAATCTCCCACAAATTTTAATGTACACCTGAAGAAAGCAGTCTTACTGCTAGACAGACGTATGTCCCTCCCTCCTTTATTGATATCTGGTGAGAAATGACTGTACCCAAAAACTGCTTCATGTAAACTTGCTTAAAAGAAAAAAAAGAAGTGACCTTTGCATTTTTGACACAAAGCTAAAGTTTGTGTTGGTGGAGCAGAGATGTGGGTCACATGGCAACTGGCTTTCCAGATCTCTGTCAAGTAAAACGATGCTTCTTAGTAACTGTGAGGAAAAAGGTTTTATAAGTCTGCTAATCAGAGGGGTTATTTTTGTTTACAGAAGATCAGTGTTTATCTGTAGGAATCGTTGCTAGAATAAGTCAAACAAGTGACTATGATGACATTATGGACTCACAATGCGGCTATAACATCAGAATGTAAAGTACTAAAGTATTAAGGTCCCAAATGTGTTGTGGTCAGGACTAACTGTGAACCAGCAACAGAGTCATGAGGACTCATTGATTTGAGTAGAGAGCAAAGGTTGACCTGGATGGACCTACTGGCATGCTGCTTTAGATAAATGTGTTTATCTCGAATTCAGTTTAAATATAAGAAACTGATAAACATCAGAAAGCCATCCCACCACCAACATTTCACACAGTAATCCGTTGTGGAAGTCGGCAGACCTAAAGTTGTATCAGCAGTTGGACTGACTCTGACTGTTTTAGTTTACTCATTCTGAGCTGCATAATTAAAATAATTATAAAATAATTTAGTTTCAGTTTTTGGTTGTTGACTTTCAGGGAAAATATTGATGGCTAAAACGCATATTGCCAAGCTACCGAGAACGAAATAAAAAGACATCAGAATAAGCCGTAGCTTTATTTGACTGCATTCAAACACAGCAACTTATCTTGTGATCTCAGAGAGGAACTCGTCCTGACATGTGTCCTCTTTGCTGTTCTGAGCAAAGATCATTCTTCTGTTCTCAGAAATGGTTTAATATTCAGCTTTATAACTCAACAATGCTGCACAACAAATGCATTGTCAATTGTCTCATAGCAACGGCAGCAGTAGTAGCACGACAAGCGCTTCCCCCGAGCAGCTGTTGCAGGGTCAGAAACATGAAAAGTGCCTCTTAAGGTTGTTTTTAGCCTCATTTTAAACTGTTTTTGGAGAGCACTCTGTTAATAGCTTGCTATCTAAAAAGGAACACTTTCACTCTCACGTTACTAAAGTGTCCCTCTCATACAAAATAGTATTCCTGACCAATAATAATCTTTGTTATTAAATAAGACTTGTCCTTCATTGGTCCCCATATGAGCCTTTGTGACAGCTGTAAATATTGTGTAACAAATAAAGCTGTCTATGCTGGACATGTGTCCTGAGCGCAGACAGGTGTTTGTAGGCACTTATAAAAATCAGAGAGGACCGGCAGTGTTGCCTGGCTATATTCCCAGAATCCATCTCGCTCTATAAAAATGATAATATGGAATCAAATTCCAGTTGATTCTGTCCTATCAGAGAGCCAATATAAAGACCTTGAGGGAAAACTGCTTGGCTGGACAGGTAGACATTTACAAGCAGCAGTTGCATTTAATTGCAGTAAGTTTTTCGGCTCCACTGTAAACTGTTTCTGTAAAAGTATAAATCAGTCCATCTAAGAGGCCACAGCGTAGTCACAAAATGCATTTTTTAACATTTTTTTCCAACTTCACACTGTCAAACATGCTTGCAAAGAAATTATCAAATCATTTTTGGTCTTCTCTGGACAAACTGACTGATTAAATTCTTTGATCCCATACTGTAAACTCTTTCCCTGAGATTATGCTTGTGCGTTTGTCATCATCACCTATTATTGCTACATTGAATATCCTTGCGTTGTTTTGCAAAATCAGGAAACTTGTGACCTTCAAGTTGGGATTGCACAAACATTAGTTTTTATTAATCTGAATTACTTCCTGTCTGAATGATGGAGAGATTGTTTATCTGATTATGTGCTATAGAAATGGGCTTTTCTGGTCCTGCCTGACGTCCCGGGCCAAGCGCACCTACAACACGACTGACCTTGCATGGCATCATGACTGCGAGCCAGAGAAGGGGATTAACAGTTAGTGTCAGTCGAGGAGAGACAGCAATTCCCTGCAGCCAGCTGACTATTTGTTCAGATGTAATGAAATAGCTGGTGGACCACATGCCTTGCAGCTCTGACTAAAAACTTTCCATTCAGTGACCCTGACTGCCTCATATTTACAATTCAAAAAATCCTGAAACATAAAAGAATAACGACAAGCTCATGTAAGCCAACATTCTTCTTTATTTCAGTGTACAAAACAGTTTTATTGAATAGCGAATTCTATTTTTTTATGTATGTCTGCCTTCCTGTTAAAGAAAGTTGGATTTTAATTACTCATTTTTAAGATTGTGGCAAATTGCTTTGGCAGTGTTTGGAAATATACGGTTCAGATTTAGAATAAATTGAATGAATTTAGAATAGGTCTCCGACTGCAGAAAGACACACGACACACATGATTCTGAATGAAAAACACAAAACTTATTAAATAACATAATGCTCTTATCTGGAAATAATTCATCTGTTGGCACAAAGACTCCAAAAGCTGCTCTGCATTGATAAAGGAAGTTTCATATTCACTATCATTTGTAAAAGAACTGTTTACTCTGGCCTCTGAGGCTGCGCAGCATCAACACGCCTCCTGCTTCTTGCTGCGCGGTAGCTGAACGATGAGTGCTTCAGGGCTGGATGTGTGGGTCCCAGCCACAGAAGTCCAGGTGGGGTCAGTGGTCATTGTTGGCACATTCAGGCAAGCTGAGCTGAAAAAAGTGACTGTGATCAGAGCTGCTTTAAGCCAGCCTCCTGATTGGGCTTATGGTTAATCTTTGCCCCTCATGAGGCCGACACAGAGCCATCGTTCTGCTGTGCCATTTGCTGCTCCCAGCGCTGCCATCCCACCTGTCCTCATCACTGCTCAGCCTCATCAGTTCCACCTTAACTTCCTTATCTTTGTCTTCCCCTTGCTTTATCTTCCTCCCCGCATACTCTGGCTCTGTCCTCAGGCAGAGTTCCAGCTCCTCTGTGTCGAGCCTCTGCCTCTGTTCTGGCTCCACTTTTAACTTCGCCTCTGTTGTATTTTGTTTTCCCACATTTGCCTCTGCCTCCAGCCGAGCTCTCAGCTGCTGCTCTCTGCCGCTCCATTCCTCCTGCACTCTTTGGTACATGTGGAGGGAGAAGTGCCATCCCCCGTTCTCTTGCAACATGTCTTCCACTTTGCTCAGCAGCTCCATCACCTGCTCCGGCTGCTGCTCTGCTTCCCTGTCTGCATGTGTCTGGCCTCTTCTGCTTATCCTTCCCGGCTCCCTGGCATCTCGCTTCTTGTTCCAGATCCTTCCCCATTTCCTTCCTTCCCCATTCACCTCCTGCTTCAGTCTTTCTTGCTTGGCAGCGATGGCTCCCTTGTTATCAAACACGTGGTATCGATAGCGACACATCTCCATCAGCCACTGCAGCCCAGGGCCTCCTGATTGGATGTGCTGCTGAACGCTGCGCCCCCTTTTCTTCAGCAGGTCTCCAAAAGTAAACAACACCATGGTGTGTCTCCACACGGCAGAGGTGAAGACCTCCATCCTCCTCTCCACTGCCCTCCTCTCGGCCTCAGTGAAGTCCAGCAGAGGGATAACTAACAGAACAACATGAGGTCCTCCTGATCCGCACAGAGACAAGGATCTCAGCAGCTCGATTTTCTCCTCTTTGGGGATGAACTCCTCAGATGACCCCCACCCTTGTGCATCCACTATGGTCAGATGATGTCCAGCAATGATGGCACCTGCAGCTGAGCTGGCATCGCCCCCTCTGGTGGCAAAAACCTGCCCCTGGTCCAGAAGGGTGTTACCAGACGAGCTCTTGCCTGTCCGTCTGGGGCCGACGAGCAGAAGGTTGAGTTGGCAGGAAGCTGCTGAAAAGAGAAGCAAGAGCTTTTAATCTAAGGGCCTAAATGCTCTAAGATTTGATTTTTTTCCCCGTTGCATTTACTGTAGTCTTCTCCAGCATGCGGCTTATAGACTCATCTATTATGGAAGTCATGAATTAAGTGGAAGGAATGACTCATATCCTCCCACGTGCAATCACATCTCTCACCTCGCATAAATCATCGGAGTTGTAGGAATCTGCTTTAAGCTGAAGGCTCATCCAAAGAATTTTCTACCCTTTATTGTTTTGCTAATATTTTTATCAGCAGGAGTGCGAGTACGATTTTCTCGAGCATCGAGCCGATCACTCTGAACGTCTGCTGATGGCAGGCATCTGTAAGCAGTCTGTTTATGCTGTTTATGCTTTAACTCCGTCTTCAAACATTTAAAAATATTTCTTACTCCAGGCCAGGGTTAAATATTGACTTACCTGCATTCCCAGGTGAGTTCCAGCTTCCCATTGTGACAGTGTCTGATGCAGATGATTCCTAGAAGCTTCAGTTATGAATATTATTCCTCCCCATTAATGGTAGTATCAGAACCTTATGTCTTTAACCTAATCCCTGAAATCAAATCCCTGTCTGAGTATAATGTCTCTTCTCTGACATGATGGCTCTTATAAACACTAAAGCTCCTCCCATTTGTTATGCTGACTTGGGATTCTCTTGGAATATAAAAGTATTTCTTTTTATGACTATTTTTGTGAGCGTGTGTGTGTATTGTTTTCTGTGGTGTGTCTTTATAAACGCTTTTATACACCTCTAAGGAACGGGAGTGGAGGATGTCGTATCGGTCAGTTTTATTGCATCACTGCAAAAATAAAGCTGAACAAGTTTCCAGTAGTAGAGATAGTCCAATAGTTTGCATGAAGAGGTTATTATAAGGAAGACAATACCTTCACCTTTAAGCTTAAACAGTTAAATTCAATACAGCTTTATTCGTGTAGAGCAAATTCACAAGAACATCAACTCAGGGTGCAATTTGAGTCAATTCACAGGAAATAGTTGTCAGTCAGGAAGACCAAAAGATTTCATTGAATCTTGACTTTGATTTTACCCCCCCACACTGAGCGTGCGGGGGGCAGCAGGCGGCAGTGGAAAAGACAAAACTCCCTTTTAACATGGATGAAAAACCTCCGGCAGGACCCGGCTCAGGGTGGGCGGCCATCTGCCTCGACCGGTCGGGGTGGAGAGGACAGAAAGAGAGACCAACAGACAAGCAGTGAACAATGTTTTAGCCTTGTAAACTGTCGCATTGCATAACAAATTACAGTAAATGATGAATGCAGCCTTTATCTGAGACAAAATGTTCAACACTAACATGTTGACTTCCTGCTCGTGTACAGCATCATATGCTGCTTGTTTACTTCCCACATCATCACTTTACAGCCATCATAACATTGTAATAGATCAGCTTTTAAAGCAGCTATGCATGTCTCAAGGCTATTCTGCATGTTTTGTTTTGGTGAATTTGCTGATATTCTTTTTTTTATGTGTGTGTGTGAGTGTGTGTGTGTCTTTGGAGGCTTTCTCAGCTCAGTTGCAGAACTGACCAGTGTCATTTTGCTAGAATCGGAACCTAATTGCTCTTAACTGCAGGCCAGTGCCTTGCATGGAAGTGGAGTAATTTGTGTGTGTGTGTGTGTGTGTGCACGTGTAGGTGAATGAGAAACATTATAAAGTGCTTTATTGAACCACTAAGGTTAATGGGTGCTGTATAAGTGCAGAGTATTTTTCTTCTCTCCCTCCCTTTTATCTCTCAGTAACTCACATGTTCGGCCGTCTGCTGCCTTAATCTGAATCCAGGCACCTCTCAGATTAAACTTTACTCTGTACATGTGCCCCTGCTCACTGCTCTGTATTGTGTCGGTGTTGGCAAATGGCAGAGTGAGCTTGTCCCTGTTTTGGTCCCTCTATTGTACCACAGAGAGCTTGGCTTATTTCAGTAGTTCTGTTTTATCATGTAAATATTATAAGTTATTTTGGCATCACTTATCGTGGCATGACATCAAAATGGGTGCAGCTCAGAGACTTATTACTGGGGAGTAGCTTCATTGGTGAAGAAATGTGCTTTTTCTTACTTAACTTGACTTTTCCAACATTACTCAACAGCTTCCTGTCATCAGGTAGAAACTTGTTCAGTGACTGGTTGTGTGCTTCTCTCTTAATATGTCATATGCAGCTGCATTCTCCAGTAAAATGGAAATCATCTGATTTGCTGTGCATAGCTACACCTTTGTGACTTTGCCCCCCTCCTCGCTTCCCACTGATCCTCTTTTTTTCTGCTTCTTCAATGTGTGTGAGTGAACCTGCAGTCCGACACACACACACAACCTGACCTGACACGCTAAAGCTGGTGAATGATCAGCTGACTTTTTTATCCGTCTGTCTCCGCCAAGTAAGTGGGCAAGGCACACCTGCTGCATGTGCACACGTGTGACCACACTTGTGTACGTGTTGATGCACATGTTGATGCACGTGTTTGTGTGTGAGCAGGATATTGTCCCATCTTCTTTCTAATGTAAACCGGGAAGCTACAGCAGCAAAATCTTCTCCTGTTGCTGCAGCTTTAACTTTGATTTGTTCATCTTTGCTGTGATTGCATCAGCTGCTTTGGCTTCATCTGTCTTTTTGGAGTTTTTTTTTTTTTTTACTGACCAATGCACAAAAACACGGTGGCCTTTTCAAGTTAATGATGTTAACTTCTCTAATTAGACTGCTTTTCTGACTGGATGTAGATTGTACACATATTATTGCACTACGTTGAGGCTTCGCCCTCCTTTTTTGACTCTCAGATATGTTAAAAAACACTTTCCTTAATCTGAATAGGCAGCTGAATTTCCTAAACTTAACCAAATAAGGACTGATAAAGAAAATGTGATGAAAGTTAAAAACAAGTGGAACAAAAGCTACTTGTTTGCATCCTGCTGAGAATAATTGAATGTGTTGGAAATATTCCTGCATCTCAGATATTGATTAATATTAATACCTTAAATGTAAGATGAGGGAGCTTGAGGATGTGTTCAGCGACGTCACTGAGCAAGCATCAGTGTTGAATTTCTTATCCACTGGAAACTCAGTAACAGCAGCATTTATTTATGTCCACAATTTATCCTCCTTAATTAAATATCGATCTCTTCAGTTTCAACAGTATTTTCGTAGCTATATCTAGATTGAAACAAAAAAGTTACGAGTGTTAAAACCATAATAGTGAGCTAAAGATGCTCAGATGCCATGAAGGGCTAAAGGGAACTTCAGAAGTTCATCATTCTTGTTGGGTTTGTGTCAGTATGAGCTTTTAGATTTCATACTCTTCCTTCTTTTTTTAAATCAACACATGAAAATAATTTATCTGTACATAAGTTTTTTTTATTTTACCTATTGTCTGTCAGTCTGTGTTATCCATAGTCATTTTCCTACAGGTTACACACAGGGATAAAGGAAGATGCAGTTAGTAAATTATGCCAAACATTTCCTCTTATATTGACATTTTTATGAAGTTGTTCAACCTGCCTGCAGTTACTGTCAGGGACGTCTTTGCGCTCTCCTCTCCTATTTATCATCCTCTCCCCTGAAAGTCCTTCCACCCTTCTCATCTCATGAACTCCTCACATCTCTCTCCGCTTCATCTCCTTTACTCTTTTCGCCCTCTCCTCACCCCCCTCCTTCTCCCCTGTTGCCTTTGTTTTTCCACCTCTCTTTCACATCTTGCCTCCTCCTGTTGCTTATCTTGTTGCCCCTCTTCCCTGAGGAGACTGTGAACATTGGATTTACAGTAATTCAGGGCGGTAAAGAGAGAACAGGGCTTTAAAAAGAAACACTGCCATGGCTTGTATTACCACCAGCTCCTCTCTGTACTAGCCAGCTCTGCCCACAGTGCCTATTTCTCTGTGTGACACTAATGGGGCCAGTAAGATATGAGTCATACCAACGGATCTGTGCAAACAGTTTAAGCAACAGTGTTGGCTTCGGCCAAATATTTCAAGATGGGGTTTACTTTGGGAGAACTTCAGAGAACAGCTTTCACATACACTCTTAAATATGTGTGGGATGGGCTTTGTTTGTAGCCATTAGTCCTCCCACCCTGTAGCTGCATCCTTTTTTTTTTCTTTTTTAAGTACAAAAGGGTTTTTTAACAAATCCTCCATGGACTGTAGCAACATTACTGCATTAGTTCTGGACAATGACTGCTTCAGAGTGCCTTAAAGTGTGATTGTGCTAAAAAATTGGTGGTGTTGCACACTGAAGGAGGCAAGAGATACAGGACACCACCGGAGGTACATTAGTCATGGATACTGGCCACTTCCCTCTGTGGCTGTGAAGGACGTTGGTGCTGAGTTCAGCTTCTAGTGTTTGAAAAGGAGATGCTCAGAGAGTAAAGACACACAGGCTAATCCCTGCCTCGGCCGGGGTGAGTTTTTTTTTTTTAAAAAGGGAGATGCTTATGTGGTTATTTGTCCCACTTCTCTCATCTATCTGCTCGAGGAGTAACCGCCATCTTTCTCAGGATGCCAGGGATATCTGTGTTAAATAATAAGATAAAAGATATTTAAATGCCTGCTGCTGTTCATGGCTTTACTACTCGATGTCAGCAGCTGTTGGACAGTGCTGACACCTGCGAACATTTGGTTTTTGATCCTCAGTTAGAAAGGGACACAAACTGCACTCAGGACCAGATGAACCATGTCTGCTCTAGTTCTGGGTGTTTATCAGCTCGAGCAGGAATGAAATCACTCAGATAGAGACTCGCTTTTTTCCCTGTGGTGAATGCTGTGATGAATGTTTTTTCCTGTTTGTCTGTACATTTAACGACTCTTTATCATTAAGCAGAACATTTCATCCACTCTGTACATCTGTTTAGTCACCTTGATCTCTGGTGCTGGCATCATACTCGCCTGACGCACCCAGGAAGGCAAAAAAAGACAAAAACAGGGAAAGAAAAAAACTTTCATTAACATTACTTACATTAAAAAGTTTGTGTTGTTATGTAAAATGAATCATATTGGGTGTAGCATATAATGATATTATGTTGTTTGTTATATCATCTCCTTGTTGTGCAGTTAGGAACTGTCGTTAGGAACTTTTTTGTTTTCATCCTGCATCAATCTTTTTTGGAAAAATCTGACTTTTGTGTGTTTTTAAAAAATTGAGTCAAACATATTAATATGCAGTAAATGTATTAAAGCTTGTTAAGTCTTAGATAAATAATAAGATATTTAAAAAAGTGACCGGTATCAGACACCATCAGCTAGGAATCTGCGATATATATGGAAAATTTACCGATACCGAGATTTACAACAATTACCGATATGATTTTGGCCCACAGCAATAAATTTGATATTTCAAACAAATGAAAATACAACGGGGCTGCCCAGTAAATGCTTGCCGTTCCCAGTATTTACTAATTCATATGAAATACTTTACAAAAACTCACATTGCCAGCATGTACAGGACCGAGAATGGCACGGTGGAATCTTAGATCAGTGTGAGATTACATCAATAGCAAATAGAAATTGTGTACCATAGTGCTGGTATCGTACATTTATCGTTACTGAGTTAAACTTCTTAATATATCGTGATATTAATTTGAGGCCATATCGCCCAGCCCTACCCTCAGCTGTTGGTACCTGACAGCTTTTAATACTTTGTACAGCAGACTGGTCTCTGTTGCTGTCATAAATATTGATGTGCTTGCAGCTGTACAGCTTTACATGACTGTCAGGTATTTTTACCATATCTTAAACCTTCCATATCTTAGGTTTCAAGATATTTGATGATTTGTGAGCTGCGTGTGTGTGTGCATGTTTGATTTCCGGTATCCGTGAGCTGGCATTCGCATGTGCTCTTTGCCTTTGTTTTTCTACCAATCAACATGTGTGCAGGACAGGTTTTGGGATTTACTTGGGAGCAAACGTTTGTTTCTTTTGAGTGTTTCAAATGATGGAAGAAGTGCTGCTGTGGGTCAGTGGTTTAGAAGTAACAGAGCAAAAATAGCAGGTGTGAAATATAACAACCAACAGTTCATATTATTGAGCTGTGTTGTTTTGACCCCAGACTGATTACTCTGTTTGCACATGTGCAGTCTTGCGAGCAATTTTATGCTTTTGCCCAACTTTTACCACTCATATGAAAACCTTATAATTTTTCCCTTTTATTTTTCATATGATATTGACTTTAATTAAAGGATTAAAGGATTACATGTTCCTCTTAGTTCTTCAGCCTCTCGGGCTTAGAGAGGTCTTTCAAAGCTAACAGGATGATGATGATAACTGCATTGTCATCAAGCAAAACAAGGGTGTGCCTTTCTGTCTCATACTGACATTTTAGAGATAATGCTGTTTTCTGAAAACAGACATGATTTTTTTATGTGTCAGAAAAGATCACACGCTGTGGCTTTGCAGTGTAGAAAGATGGGGAAAGATGAAATGTAGAGAGGGGAAGAGGAGCTGAGAATAGAGACAGAGGGGATTTGCAGGAGGAGAGGTGTATTGCTGAAGCTGTGTGTCTATGTGTGTGTGTGGGGGGGGGTGTTGCTTCAAGATGTCTGGTCATTTCAAGTGTGGCTTTTTGCTAATAACTGTGTCATTTTGTTCTGTTTACTTACTTGGAGAAAGAAGCAATCCCTAAAAAGAGTAAATGTTTCTTTTCTTGTATTCTTGGAGTTAAAGCACCCGATACAACAGGGATCTGAGTCTTTGGCCCTCAAGGGCCACTGTCCTGCAGGTTTTTAGATATTTCCACTGCTTCAGCACAGCTGACTCAGTTAATGGCTCATCGTGTAGCGCTTGACAACTAACTATTGGATTCATTTCCCTTGAATGTGGTGTTGCTTTCCCTGCTAACACAGCTTGAGATTCCTGTCCTACAGTAATGTAGGGGCAGAGAGATGCTAACTCTCTGACGCTAACTTTGTTTTGGGAGTTTAAATGCAGATTGAAGCATCTGCTCTGTTTGCAGCCGTGTTAAGCCGTGGTAAGATTTGCCACAGGCTCTTTGTATCTAAACAGGAAGTATAAATCAGCCTCCATGCCAGTAGGGACTGCAGCAGCTGCCACAACTCTCCTTACCTTTCTCTGTCTCATGATTTGAATCACAATGATTGCTGTCATGGTGTTGAATACTTAAGTTACCTCAACTTCTCCAGTGATTGTGCGATGCACTTCGCCCAAGATGTAGTTTTTCTTTTTCCTCCCATCATTTTCTCTGTAGAAGTGGTACCTTTGAGTAAAGTATTTTTGCTAATTGCTAAGTTTGATCGTCTAGAGAAACTTTCTGTGTGTGTGTGTAGGAAAAAACAAGACAAAATGCCCTATTCTTTGAGTTTAAATAGTTATTTTGACTCCCTACTTTACACTTCATGTAAAATACTAATTAAACACTTGATGGGTTTTTACAATTATGATACATCTAATGTAATGAAATATAGTCTCAGCAGCAACTGATGATCTATTTCCTTTGTGTTCAGGTTCTCAGATGTCAGTCAGAGTGGGAGGAAAGGCCCAAACAGACAGTTTAAAGTCCAAATGTCCAAAAAATGTAGCCTTTTTTTGAGTACTCATTGTGTTTGGGAGTTTGGCTGTTTTGCACAAAAATCTCAAGCATGCATTTGTCTTCTCCATGGTTTTTCCTTGAGCCTCAGCATTCAGGTCACTGCCAGGGTTTATTTAGCTTCTGGCTCTTCCCTTAGGTCAGTTTTTACATCCATCATAAAAGTAATGCTGCTGTTGCCATTTTCAACCTCTCTCCCATTATCTTTTTCCACAGATAATAAATCCTGCTCTATGCCGCCGCGCGCTGCGTCTCATTACAGGCACTGTGTCACATCGCATTCCCCGATTACTTCATGTTCCCATCACGGCCTCAGTTCATATCCATATAAAATGCCTAATCGGGGAGAAGTTCTTCACTACCTGGGATTACCTCAGGCGTGGAAGAAGTGTGATTCTCCCTGAGTTTATGGTGGTTTACCACCTTTGCATAAATACATGGGTAAAAGCAGACTGTGATCGTAAAAATCACACGCCGCTGAGAGGTTGCTTTTTTTAGATACCGGTGTTGTCATCAATCCGATATGAGAAAAAGGAGAAAACACACACACAAAAAAAAGTTACACTGAAATCCCTTTGAAAAAAAATATCCAAAAAACCACATAATTAGCAGTTTGACTCAAAACATACGTTGAAGTAACAACGTTATGAAACACCAAGCGACATAAGAGCTTTAACATTTGATGAATGATATTGTTAAGATTCAGATTGAACTACAGGTATTAAAGATATTGATATATGAAGTTATTATATTCACTCCAGCCGCATGTTGAAGTTCCGCTCCTCTTACTGAATGGAGTGTAATGATGCAGATGTAAATGACCTGCAACTGACGATCCACTGTGACTCACTACATTAGTTTTCCTCACTTGAGGAGATGCTTATAGGATAAGCATCATGGAATACGTCTCATTAAGACAGAAATGTTAGTCTTGATGTTTTCTATTCCAATAGAAGTTATTAACACTAGCGTGGGTTTCCCACATCTTCAGGCAGCTGGTGATTGATGTGGAACTCTAAACAGAGCAACAGGTTCCCTTTGAGCTAAAACTGCATAATAAACATGAGTAATACTTTGCATTAAACTCTCAGTTTTGATGCATTAAACCCTTCATAGCACAGAGTGAGCATTTCTAAAGGCACATGAATTTAAATTAAGCAAAGTCAGTTGTATAACACCTGATTTGAGTTTACAGCCCCCCCATTAGCTTTATGCAGTATGATACATAAGAAACATCCTGCATTAGGAGGGTATTAATAAGCAGTGTAATGAGAATGGGTGAGGGGGAAGTGTACCTGATGATATCTGGGCAGACTGAGCATTTTTGTTCTGAGTCCTTCAGCTGCAGGAAAACTAACTTCTCACAGAAGTGACTTAATTCCAGGATCATAAAATCATCCTTTTGCAAATTAGGACTCAACAGTCCAGCTAGTGAATATTGAATTTTCTGTCTAATTTTCTCTTATGTTCTGTTAAGTTTTTGTTATTTTCTACCACAAAGAAGAAAAAGAGAGAAAAAAACACAAAGCTGCTGTCTCTACATAACAGAAACTCCTCTGAATAGCCTACAAGCACACTCAGATTAATTGGATTTAGTATGAAAATTGCTCCCCTTGATAAGTACATTTGCTCATAAACACACACTCACAGACACACACACAGGCACACAGTTAACACAGTGCGATTAAAAAGCTGTCAGAGCCAAAGTAACCTCAAATGGAAGTTCCCAGATCCAGTCCTATTTAGTTTAATAAGTCTCTCAGAGTGGCTTTTGGCTGTAAATCAGCACAAGAAATTAAAAGAAATTAGCTTTTTTGAAAATTCATTTTCTTTCTTTTTTTTTTTTGCTCGAGATAATGAGCCAGTTGTGTTTGAGCTAGAGCAAACCTTGCTGTTTTCATACTGCATAGTAACGATCCTCTACCATGACAGGTTTTAACACCGTGTTGGTACAGTAGCAGCTCAGCTTTCAGACTTTCCACTCTGAGTTTTAGATGATTAAAACAGATACTTTTGGACACGGCTGATTTTGTGCATTATTGTATTAATTGCAAGAAAAGTAAGCGTTTGTTTTTCTCTAATCATCATCCAATGAGGCATTTAACCAGCACAGCATCTGTATTTGCTTTAACTATATTTGGAGCCTGCTTTGCTCTTTATAGGCTGTGAATAGACTGTATTCCTACAATAAGCTAAACCTCTGAAAGCTGCTGTTTTCCAGGCATTTTATCTGTGTTTACATGTTTATTGATTCATCAACATAATGCAACCTTACTAATTCTGACAAGTTACAGGGTTTCACAATTACAGTTTAGATGCTATAATTTTGTATTCTCTCCAGTTAATGTAGGTGAGTACCTTCATACTTTGGATTGTTTGTTTGAAAAAAACAAGCTATTTAATAGGAATAATTTTGAGGGCGAAGAAGACATTTTAAAGTACATTCTTGCTTTTTTTCCCAACCAAACAGTTCATGAAAAAAGAGAAACTCATTATTATTATTATTATTATTATTATTATTATTATTATTATTATTATTATTATTATTATTATTATTATTATT
>JBBDHI010000008.1:9661214-9672765 GCA_037177115.1 Craterocephalus stercusmuscarum
TGCAACAGCCCAAATATTAGAAAAAGACCATTTATTTCGGTATAAAATAACTAAAATCAATTTTGTTGGGAAAAAAATCGAAAATAATCGAAATCGAGAATTTGAAATCGAGAATCGAATCGCATCGTGGCTTGAGAGAATAGTTACATCCCTAATGGCCATTAATACTCAGGTGGTAGAGAGGGATGTCCATGCCAGCGGCTCCAGACTGCAGCAGCAGGTCCTGCAGGCGATGGAGTGGGTGCACACTGTGGGTAATCCTCATAAAAATGCTCTCATGCTCCATCCCATGATGTTTTTTGTGGAGCAACAAACGACAGTCTGGGCGACCTTCTATGGGCTATACAAAAACGCCCCCCCCTCACTGTGCGGTCACAAAATCAGCTTTTTAGGACATCGACGGAGTGCACACGTGAGCCACAAATTTCGAAGGAAAAAAAACTGTTTGTAAAAAATTCAAAGGAAAAAAATTCGACTGTTAAAAGTTTGAAGGAAAAAAATTCAGAAGCTCAAATTCGACAGGTTAAAATTCAGAGTCATTTTTCCACATCCGGGCAACCAGGAAAACGAGTCAATCCAATCGAACCTATCATACTAGCAGCAGAGCTTGAGGCTCCAGCTAGCAGCAGCAGCAGCGGCTGGAATCACAGGCACAATCCCAAACTGCCCGCCACATGCCACCCTTCACTATCGGTGTGACTCCAAATGAAGTCAGACCCGCAGCGGTCACTGTAATCGGAGGAGAGGACATAAAATAGACAGGCAGGACCGAGGCGCCCTCTTCTCTCCACCGGAGCAGGGAAGCACAAGTTGCCATGGCAACACAATCGTCGATGTTTGGGGGACAGTGAGGGGAATAACCAGGCGGCCGGTGGCGTCTTTGTGTTGCCATGGCGACGCGTGCTTTTTCCTTTGAATTTTATTTAGCAAGTTTTTCTTTGAATTTTTTGTCATCTATTTTTTTTCCTTCTAAATTTCATCTTCCAATTTTGACTTCTGAAATTTAAAACACTGAAAAATAGTAGCGAAAATTTAATGTAGAAAAATGTAAGAGTTTAATACAGATAAAAAAAAACTTCACATATGTTAATTCGCTGTATGAAATTTCACTGTATCAAATTCAGAGGGTTATACATTTCTAAATCTGATGGAACAGATTTCCATAGTAAGGTTTGTAATGCAATGATGACTGAATTAAAGGGTAGGTTTCAATAGGATTTATAGGATACAATACAATAGGATCTATTTCAATAGATTGTGTTAAACTGTAGTGCCTTGAAATTACATATATGAATCATCCAAACTCAACTAATTATGTTATTATTACTGGTATTACTTTTCTACAAATCATTCTTAGCTTTTGGTTTGGAAAACACTCAATAAAAGCATATTTCATTAGGGCTGAAATGGCAAATTGGGAGCTATGTTCAGGATGAGTTAACAGTTAAAAAACTGTTTTGATTATCAAATGCTTGTCTTTTTCACTGAGCAGGGATTGAACCCTTTGGCTTGCTGGCTGCTATGTTGCTGTTCTTTTCATCTGTTCTTATGTTTGAATTTTGGTTGTGATTTTCTGTGCTGGTTCAAACATAGATGTGCAGATTGTTCAAGGTGCACATTACTTTTCTTGGAAGTCGCTTTCAGACTATATGAGCTCTTTTTTTATATAACTACCAGAAGAAGTCTCCCTTCTTTCATTGTGTCTTGTGACTGTACCCAGCATCCATTTCATCTGAATCACTGTTGAAGCAGGGAAACTCTAAAATATGCAACTGGAGTTGGACATTCCCATGTATAGTCCCAGCAGCAGTGTTGCGCAAGTTCATGAACGAGTTCAAGTTGTTATTTTGTTTTTTTGCAAATAGGCCTACGTTTTGTACAGTTCAACGTTCACAGAAAAAAACATGTGTTCAAGGAGAACCTTTTAAAGTTGCTTTGCACAAGACTGAAATGCTCTAAGTCCTTAGAGCCACCTTCAACATAAAGCGGGTAAGGACAGAGCCATAGATGGAGCCCTAATAAAGTATACTTTAAAATTTTCAAGGTGCTCAGTTAGCTAATATTGAATAACCTGAAGTCACTTTAAGTTTTCGACTTCTTCAGCTATTGACAATTAGTGGGTCATACTTTTAAAACAATGTTTCAAATCCAAATCCATACTAAAAGTGTATGTATGCACATGAGCTGAAAATGGGACACACTAAAAAAGAATCAGGTTCATAAAACCGTGTGTTCTCACATCAGCAGGCAATTTTCCCTTTCAGATCATAGACTAATTGGAAATGTGCAGTGTAGAGTCATCAGCGTATCCCACCCTGAACACGCCCACATCTAGCCAGAAATGGTCAATGCAAAGCAGGACATGAGCGACTTTGCATATGAAGGAGGCTGCTGATCAAAGAGGAAATGGTGGCAGTGAATTAGAAAAAAATGAAAATTACATATTTTTCAGACATAGAAATTGAAGTGTTTATTAAAGAATATTCTGAGGGCATAACCTATCCCAGCTGTTAACAGGCAAAAGGCAAGATACACCCTGAACAGGTCGCCAGTCTGTCGCAGGGCCAACATAGAGAGACAGACAATCACTCACACACACTCACTCCTAGGGAGAATTTAGAGTATACAATTAACCTCACATGCATGTCTTTGGACAGTGGGAGGAAGCCCGAGAACCTGGTGAGAACCCACGCATACACGGGGAGAACATGCAAACTCCACACAGAAAGGCCACTGTTTCAAACCCCTCCTCAGCCCAAACCAGCACCCCCCTCTGGCTCCAACTCAGCCCGGGGCTTGAACCAGTGACCCACCGTGCAGCCCAACCCAAAATCTAATTTTTATTCCATTTTTAAAATGTATGAAAATTTTCTCAAAATCCATCCATAACTTTTTAACTTATTTTGCTAACGGACAGAAACTCAAACAAATGCTGCTGAATACCTGGCGGAGGTAATAGTAATAATACTAATAAAAACAAGTGAGAGGGTAAACCTAAAATCACACTGGTATACCAGTAAATGAATTAAATCAAACTTTATTTGTATATCACTTTTCATATATCATGGTGCTTTACAACATAAAAAACAAATATCAAAAATATGAAAACATAAAAGATCAATATCTCACATCTCACAAAAATACATAATTAGAGCTGAAGAATTAAAAGACAAATGGCTTGACACCGAGGAAGAGATACCTTGGGGACTCATTCACAGCAAGAGCCGCCCCATCAGCGACCACAGAGGTCATCCCCACAGGAGCCGCCAAGATCAGGGTGGACCAGGCCCCCCACCACAGCCACAGGGCTGCAATGCTGGGCCCCCAAACAGGACGACCCCCACAGTGACGACCTCCCAGACTGAGGAGCCCCCAGATGTGGAGGATCCCCATGAGGAAACACTGGAGCTAGAAAGTTAAAAAGATAAAGAATAAAACACAGGATGAGATGATTAAATAAGTATAAATAAACCAAAAATAATAAGAACGATAAAACAAAAGTAATCTAAAAAAATAAAATTTGTGGACAGAAATATAAAATACTAATAGATAAAAAAGATCAAATAGATCAAATAGATAAATATATAAATAAATGAAAATAAATGAATAAATAAATAAAATGATGATTTAGATTATTAACAAAATAACTAGTAAATATATAAAAAGTTTGATTAAAAGCCAAATTAAAAAGATGGGTCTTGAGCTTCTTTTTAAAAACATCTACAGCCCCTGCAGCCCTGAGGCCTCCGGCAGGCGGTTCCACATAATATTGGAATGAGGCCTCACCATATGCTTTGGTTTTAGTTTTAGGAACCAGAGGACCTCAGTGTCCGCGAGAGCTTATAGTCTAAAAGCAGTTCAGATAAATAAGAAGGCCCAAAACATTACCATTAAGACATTTGTAAACTACTAAGGTAACCTTAAAGGAGCTTTACCCGATATCACGTCTGGCTAGTTTGGTTAGCGATAGCGGCTAGTTTTTTAACTTTAGCATGAGGCTCTTTCTCTGCCAGTGGGATTAACTTTCGGAACGTCCGGATTCCGATCAGCCAGTAAGAGCGTTCCCCTAGGGATCTGGAAGTTAACTGGAATGAGTAAGGCGACAGAAGCAATAATTCACTTTAGCCTCAGTGGCATATTTATTTATCAAAGGTGACAAAGAACATCTTCTCTCTAGAATAGGGGTGTCTAAAGTCGGTCCTCGAGGGCCGCTCTCCTGCAGGTTTTCCATGTATCCCTGTTTCAACACATCTGACCCAAACTTAATGGATCCAGCAGCAAATTAAGTTCTGCAAAATGATTAAATAATTTGAGTCAGGTGTGATGGAGCAGGGATACATGGAAAACCTGCAGGGTGGTGGCCCTTGAGGACCGGAGCTGGACACCCCTGCTAGAAACTATCATCTCCGAAGGAAGTATATATGGCAAAAGCAGGAAAGAAGACTTTTGGGCGAGCTCTGTAAACATGAATGTGATGAAGCATGGCGTGGCAAGCATGGCCGGCAGGCTAGATTTCCGTAATCAAAACAACCTTGCAATTGGTTTACAACTTGCAGAAATTCCTTTTAAAACCATAGCAATTAGTGAGCCATCGCTTAATGCTTCACCTGCACTGCGTTGAGCTGTAATGGCAGTCTCTGCTCGTCTCATCACTCTGCTTCTGAAGAGACATCAGCGCGGTGTACCGAGTAATAATGCCAGGCCTCAACATTCCAGCGTAGTAGTCCTCTAATATATCAGCGTCTATCTTCCATTATCAGATGCATCTCTCATGATTAACAAAAGGCTTCTATTGTCTTAGAGTTGACTTAGTTCGATGTGTGGATCAGCATTTTTCTTGCCCTTGGGCTCCCTCAGAATGACGTTCTTCTGTCCTAATAAGTTCATACTTGATCTCATCTCTATCAAACATTATTTGAGGCCACTTGCTTCTCCGTCTTTGATCCATGATGCTATAGCGTGTTATCCACCATGACATTCTACCGGTGATAAATATAAAAAAAAAAAAAAAACAAACAAAAAAACTCCTCTTGGACTTTCTCCTGGGCCCATAACCTACCAGTGCTGAACTAGAAGGAGTAATGTGAAGGAACGTGTGGTCTTCATTTCTCACTAATAAACCACTCAACAACATCAACAGTACCCTTATAATAATAAACTTATTTTGTTATACGTTCCTACAGTAGTTATTTGTACTATATGTGAAGCTAAACAAATTTTGTGGCCCCTATTGTAAAGTGTTACTGAAATATTGAAAAAATCATAAAAAAAAAGACTGAGATGAAAATGGGCAAAATATAGGCTGTGCAACCTGTGGCAGGGGACGAGCAATCAGGTGGGGTCTCTAGGTCATGTGACTAAAAAGCTACTGAAATTTGAAATATTGAAAAGTCATAAAAAATAGAGAGGGATAAAAATAAAGGCTGTGCAACCTGTTGCATGGTGGTGTGTGTGTTTATGTGGAGCCGCAATCAGGTGGTGATTTGAGGTTTCTAGGTCATGTGACTAAAAAGCTGTTGAAGTTTGAAATATTGGAAATTTCATAAATAAATATGAGGTGAAATCAGGCAACATAAAGGCTGTGCATTATTAATAGTGTTGAATAGTTTGGAATTGTTTGACATTCATAGTTTTTGTGTTTGAGGAGATTTTTTAATTTTTTTTAATACTGGCTTTTGTAATTTGTTGACAGTGCCTAACTATCCTCAGATACCGAAGACTGCTGTGGGTAGGGCTGTCGCAATAACCGCAATATCGCAATACCGCGCTATTGACAAGCCTAATGGCAGGGCGTTGCAAGCAACCGCCACCACCGAGTGTCCTTAAACTTCTATTTACATCCGTGCTACCTGCTAGAGCTTATGAGCTTAAATGTTTAGTTAATTGGTTATAATCAAATATTGCTTTAAAAAGGCTTAAACAGCATCTGTAGCCTTGTTCGCCACTGAAACAAACTAAATCAGAACCTTAATTTGCCCAGCCTGCACATTATTTTCTAAATTTAAAAAAAATGGACCGAGTTGATCAGTGTGGAGGATGGGGAGAGAACACGCAGAAGCATGGCGTAAGTGATGTAAGTTCTACTGTCATGATGGCCATCTGCATTATTACCATGCAGTTTAACAATAGAAGACGCGGCACATGTTGTTTCCTGCTGCTGCTGCTGCGTCCTGAAACTAAAACCAGAACAGCTCAAGCTGCGTCAGAAACCGCGGCTGCAAACCTAAACAAAAATATATTATTTTTTTCTTTATTTACACAGCAACTACTAAATGTGAGTATTTTTATTAAAATCCGCGTAGAATTTTGCCTTCGGTAAAATCAGCATTGCGTAATGTTGATGAATAGATCCATCTCTCTCTCTCTTTTTAATTGCGGTGATAGCGCATACCACGCTATTGAGACAACATAGAACACCGCAGAGGAAATTCCTTAACCGCGACACCCTTATTGAGCGCTTTAAAACCAATAAAACAAATCCAATGTTGACTCATCAAATCTCTAGCTCTGCCTCTTTCCTTTTCTTCCCCTCACTTCTTCTGATAAGTTTGGGTTTCTAAGATAAATGAGCCATAGTTAGAGCGCATTCACAATGGCCAATATTTCAATATCCAGCTGGTGTGTGACACAAGCTGCACCATAACAACACACCGCTACCACATGATGCCAAGGGCTGAGGAAAGAAAAGTTGAGAAGCTGGTGCACTTTCTCATCATCAGGTTAGTGCCGAGCAACAACGGCAGAAGGAGTAACGCTTAAAGGAGCTATACTCGATATCACGTCCTGCTAATTTTTAGCTTTGTCGTGACGCTCTTTCTTTGCCAATGGGGTTAACTTTCATAACTTCCAGATCCCTAGGAGATCGCTCTCACTGGCTGATCGGATTCTGGAGGTTGCAAAAGTTAACCCCATTGGCAGAGAAAGAGCGTCACGCCAAAGCTAAAAAACTAGCCGCTATTGCTAACTAAACTAGCCGGACTTGATATCCAGTGTAGCTCCTGTCAACAAGTCAGGAGCGAAGAGGTCTAAGGTTGGAAAGTTATGTAATGTTGCTTTAAGGAGTGACATCTGCCCTGATGTAGAAACGCTCATATTTATCTCTTCACCCAACAGATGGAGGACTTTATAGGAGGCTTTCACATCCGATAAAAGGACATGAACAAACAGACTATATGATCATATCTGCTTGAGGACTTTAAGGAATACTTCGGAAAGTCTGAGCCTTTACAAATCAACTTAATGGAGTAGAATTAGCACTTTATTTTAGCTGCAAACATGATTACTACAGCTAAGAAACATTACTCTCTGAATCCAGGGAGGCAGTAAATTTGTTTAAGCTGCTGACTGACTTTGAAACCTAAGAAACTACGTTGGCACAATACAAATCCATGCACACTGATTGTTAGTAGATGCTATCAGCAGTGCTTCTCTTGCTGCTGAAGCATCTTTAAACACACTGCATGGTTGAAAACATATTAATCAGAGAGAAGTTGAAAGTCTTTCTCCGCTGCAACAAAACAATGAACGCTAAAACGTCATAATGAGCTGTTTTCAAAGCAGGTTGCAGAGGAACACACTCATTACTGCAGGCCCTCAATAGAAGTGTAGCTACAGACACACTGAGTGCAAACATGTATAAATGCAGATGAACTTGTTTTTTCTTTATATATTTTTGTGCCATTTGAACATAATTTTAAAGCAAATATTTGTTTCCAGCTTAATTGACCCACACATGAGGCGTACTGCTTTCAAGGAGAGCTTACTTTTCTAAACCTTTTTCGTTGAATGAATGAATAAATAACTCTAAACACTAGAAGGTCATTACGAAGGGCCTTTCCAATGAAGCCATAACAACAACAAAAAGAAGTAAATATATTTCAGACCTTGAACTCGGTGAAACAGCAGCAGCACTTCTTCTATTAAGAACTTTTTTTTATCCAACTTACATTGCGTTCATCACTCAGGTAACCACAGTGGGGTACAGTAAATGAGGCAATATTAGCCCTTTTCCCATTTCCCACTGCTTTAATTTACCTGGGATTTTAAAAAAGCCTCGTACCATTTCCATCAATTTTATGCAGGTAAAAGACTTACCCTCCCCCCCAAACATCCCCTGAAAAATCACCAAGTAAAGGGGCAGGACTTTTCAGATTAGGGTCCTGAGGACAGGGCTGAGTTAGAAAGAAATCCGACTGGTGGAAAATACTTGCAGCGTAACTTCTGTTCACTGCATGTTAAGCCACAATCTTCTTCACAATTGACTCTGCGTTTTGATAAATTCCAAACTGGAGGTATGGACGAACAAAAAAGCTAATTTCTGTGTATTTGCCAAGAACGACATTCAGCACAACGTCGAATAGGCAACTTAAAAAAACATCAGGGTGTGTGAAACAATTGCAGATAAGCTGGTAGAGCGGAACGAAACTAGAAACTACACAAAAGCTAATTCAGTAATAGCTAAAAGAAACACAAATGGGATTTTAAGAAGCTGAAGGACCATAACATCTGAAGAGTGCCCGACTGCTGTACCAGCAAGTGGTATCTGCCATTAGAATAACAACACAGATAACTGGGGATTCTTATAGGTAAAAAAAATACTTTAGTACTTAAACATTCCAGGAAGTGTTGAAACTCTCTTTTGTGAAACATTTAATCCTATATAGGCCAGCTTATCAAAATTAAACAATAACTTAAAATTTTGTTTAAAAAAAAAAGACGTGAAAAACGAAATAAACTGTGAACTTCCTTAAGCATATTTTGTTGTAAATTTGATTTTTTTTTTTTACTTCGCATCTTAGAGATGACTGTAATTAAACGCAAATTATCATTTGAATGTGTGTAGCCATACAGAGATTGTTTTAAACTTGTCGTAAAATCTGATGTTAAAAATGTTTTAATCATGGTGTTAAATATTGCAATGTGCCTCTGACCCAAAACATGCATGTTCAAGCAGGGGTTTTACTGGCTTTTACCTCACCTAATAATGGTTTTAGGGACATTTTTTATGGGAGGATTGGATAATATGACACCATCAGTGCCACAGATTACTGGGAAGAGAAGCATCACTGACTAAACTAGTTCCACATGTGACTTTCCAGTTTGTTTAGGTCAATCTGCTGTACGGACGTCTGTAAGGATGTATGGAAAATAGATGGTTTAGAAACTAGCTTTCAGTTTATCAGCAAAAAGTTCTATGGGGGTTTACATAGCTAAGAAGCTACTTAAATTGGAAGTAAAGTTAAACTTCACAAAAGTAAGAAGAGTGATTTTCTTAGAGTGGTCTACAACTTAGCACTCATTAATTAAAATCCTTTCAGTTCACCAGACAAAGTGCCTTAGTGTGCTTCTGACACATTCTGGCACATCTTGGACAACATAGTATTTAATGGCCTGGAATGAAAGCAGCTCGTCTCCCACTCATTCCATGATTAAAAATATCATTTTTAGAGACAATTCCAACATATTATCTGCTGACAAACTGTATCAGTTAAGCACTCAAGGAGCTGAGATACTATTTCAAATGTTCACTACAAGACTTCAAACGTATTTGACGGAACTTAAATGTTGACCTTCACATCTGTCTGTCTGTCTATTAGCTGAGTTAAATACCTCCTGTTCACGCAGCCTCATCTTTGGAGATGGAGTTGGAGATGGTGAACACTGGACAGGCCAATGCAGAGACAAATCAAACATACAGAAAAGCTGTAGCACTGAGAGAAACCCCACACCGACAAAGGGAAAACTTACAAACTAACAAAAAAGCTGAGACAGAGTTATA
The DNA here is from genome assembly GCA_037177115.1 of Craterocephalus stercusmuscarum. Classification (NCBI taxonomy): domain Eukaryota; kingdom Metazoa; phylum Chordata; class Actinopteri; order Atheriniformes; family Atherinidae; genus Craterocephalus; species Craterocephalus stercusmuscarum. Next base: position 9,670,993 of record JBBDHI010000008.1, read on the forward strand.
ACTATAAACTTTATACTGTGAGGCGAAGACCATAACATGCAGACCATAATGCTGCCCTAAGCAGAAGCATATGACAGAAATAAAATTAAATACACACATATATAGAAATAGGCACACGCTTCTTATAGATATTAAGAATATGCTCTCATGTTGGTTACTGAGATAGAAAACATCAAGGATGAAGAAATTGCAGACATTTTCTGATCATTCCTTTATTACTGTGTATCTCCCTATTTCTACTAAAAGTCATTGATGCTAGTGAATAAAAAACCCTACTTCACTGAGCCAGGATCCCGTTTGTTGTGTATATTACCATGCATAATCAGTGTTTTATTGCTGTGAATAAAACACCAGAGATAAACCACCTATATTTCACAGCAATGTGCTTCAGATTATTTACGAGAGGCTACTGCATCATATATATCAGCCCAAAAGAAGGAAGAGTTTAAGAGCCTATTGGAACTAGAAAATTAAACAGCCTGGAGAATGACTTGAGGTTTTCCAGACTGCTAGCAAAACAATTAAATGCTGCTTGCTATGCATCAGATCAGTTAAAAATAAACATAGCTGAGTCCCTAATCTTTTATATTTTGAGGTGTTTTTTTAACAGCGGTCATATGATCAGTGAAGCAAAATGGATGCAAACCCAATGCAACCCCCTATTCACAGGCAGCATTAGTGCATTTTAAATCTGCTGACATAAACAGAATAATGAGGACATTTTGCTGGATGCCTGGAAGCTCCTTAATAAGGTCAAGTCTATTTTTGTTCACTGGAGGAGTTTTGGAAGCACGGGGACTTCTTTAAATATATCTAAAAGATTTATGATCGTGTTCTGATACATTTTTTCTAACTTCCATAATCTGGCAGGTGATTCCAATTTCAGCAACTTACATTTGCCTTGTTAAAACCGCTGGTTGAAATAAATATTTTTGTTATTCTGGATCATATAGGGGTCATGAATGAGGTCTTACACATGCTGAGACACTAAAAACACCAGGAAGTCAAGTTGTTTTCTGTAGGAGGAGAAAACGTGATTATCAATATCTGCCATGCAGAAACGCGCGAATCCTGGCATTGTGTTTACACCTTGGCATATGCGTATGGTATGGAGAAAGGACCATGGAGAGCACTGACAGCTCTTCTGCTATGTTTTATTTTTCATTAACTGGGTTTTATACTTTTATAGCTACATAAATGTACATGGTTTCTAAACTTCTCCTCACTAATTTTCATAACGGGTATGGTGATTTCCAATTTGACCTTTCTGCCTGTTGGGACAACATGCTTTTCTCCTGATTAAATTAGTTAGCGATGTTTTGGGGTGTCAGTTCAATTAAAATAGTAATTCTTTGATGTTGCTGATTTTTGTGTTTTTTAGTTTGCTTTTTTAACGGCAGACCATGGGAAATGGTTGAATGATGATGATGTCAGTGGAGTATTTATGAGGAGCAGTATTTCCCAAAAAATGGACATGTGAGTGAATTTTTAAGATTTATTCAGCAGCATTGTATTTGAAACATCTGAGAATGAAACATTTAGAGTTGGGGGAAAAATGATGTGTGAACAAAGGAAAAACTTACAAAAAAATACATTTTTAAAAATCATTTATGAGAGTCGTGCAGATCAAAGAAATAAATTCTGGAAAGATGGGTTTCAGTTACATAGAACAGTCTGTGAACCTAATGACCAGTGATCAAGTTCAAGTTCAAATTTATTTATAAAGCACACTATTAACAACCTTTCGGAGCCCGAGGTGCTGTACATATAAAA
>JBBDHI010000008.1:9714375-9737095 GCA_037177115.1 Craterocephalus stercusmuscarum
GATAATACAGTAGATGACTACAGGATTAGACAGTATTTTCTGTCTCAATAGAGTCATATTCAAAGAGTTATTAGCTGAAAGGTTGGCTTATTTGGTATGGATTGCAGTGTTGTGGAGCAAAAGGAGTGGCCCCCACAAAAAAAAAAATATCTGGACAAGAATATGAAGATAAATTGAGGAACTACAAAGAGAAGTTATAAATATAAATAAATTAGTAAATATGAAGGAAAATAATAATTCTAAGCAATGTCTATTATTTTTAAATTTATTTATTGACATATTTCATTATATATTCTTTATCAATATAAATTTTTGATTTCAGTTTTCCTGTCCAGATTTTTTTTGTTTTAATCATTATTTATGTCAACAATATTTCATTCTTTTTTTTTTAAATTAATTTATTTTTCCCCCATTATTTTCTCTATTGACACATTTCCTGATTGGCCATCCTGTAGGTGTGCACCAATACCACATTTTTTTCAAACTAAGTACAAGTACAGGTACTTACATTTGAATACTTGCCAATACCAAGTACTGATATGAGTACTATGAAATCCTTACAGCTGACTGGTTAGAAGTGTGGAGGAGAATGTCGGATGTGAAAACTGAACGGTTAACTGCAAGATACATCAAATGGGTCATGCTGCTGCCATTCTCCTCTTTATTAGAACATAAAATATTTTTTGTTGGATGATTTTCACAACTGTGACCAGTACCAACAGTACATGCCTACAAAAGCAAATGTCTGTTCTTGTGGAGAAAGTAGAGGCTTTCATTTAAAACAACCTGAAAGTCTAAATGTCTTTGTAACCTAGCAGACTCAGACTTGCTTTTTCTTTCTTTTGGCACACTGGGCCTTCCGAGTAGGTATGTTGGACGTCATCTTCAGTGGTGACCCCTCTTGGTCATCTTCTAATTCTCTGAACAACTTGTAAATAGATCATTAAACATCACACAGCTGGGTTTAGGTCTTACGTTAGGCATGACAAAGTTGCGTTGAAGAATAAAGGTGATCATTCCAAATATCGACTTTCAAGCTTGTTAGAGTTGTACAAACTCTCTTTTTGCCTTAAATATTGTATTTACATTCATCTCTATGAGTGCATATAAAAATGAGGAATGGCTGAAGATCTTTGCAGAATACTATGTATGATCTCATCATATTGTTTCCCCAGTCAGTGATTGTAAAAGGTGTTTTCAAAATGCATATGAAATCATAGCGTATTGTGGTTGTGGGAAAACTATTTGCAGAAATGTCCTGCAATACCACAGAGGGGAATTGAGTCATTTGCAGCTACTGCAGACTCTGGAGGGTGGCTGTTGGTATCTGTTTGCAAGAATTCTGACTTAGTACTGTTCAGCACTTGACTGATGGCCCTTATTGGCCTCATCCATTACTCTGTCACTCAAATGAAATTACCCTTCAAATGTTCTGGCACTTCTGGAAAGTGAACACGTCTCCTTTTTGTCCGCAGAGCAAAAGTAGCGAACATTGGCAAGTGAAGATGTACAGAAATCTTATTTCACTTGCACAGCTGTCGGGTCCTGCGGGATTCCTTTAGAGAAGAGATGTAGCCCTTTGCTGTGGATGAAATGTCAAAATGTGAGCCAAATACTTTGAGCAGATAAATCACCGACAACATTGGAAGAAAATGTTGGTAATGTTGGTAAAACAAAAAAAAAAAGAAACTATGGAAGCTTTGAGAGATAATGGTCTCTTTAAAACTTCTAGTTACAGCTTTGAATTATAGCAAAGTACTAATGTGTCATCTACGACGCAAACTGACACTTGTCATCCTGTTCCTGGTACTTATAGGGTTCAAACACGGTAAGGACTCACAGCCAAGCAAGCATTGTCTCCTATATCTTGTCCTTGGCTGTGTGTGGGCCTGGTGGCAACATGACAGCTCATTCCTAGGCACTATTAATGACAGCACCAGCGTTTTCTAGGCCTGACTATAATCCATCATCCCACATTCAGAGAATCCATCACTCCTTCAACAAATTGCAACCTCCTGTGTGAGACATAAAATAGGGTAATGGGTTGAGAATGAGCGTTTCATAATTATTTAACTCTTTCAATTGACCCTCGAGACCACTTTGGCCATTAAAAACAAGGTTACTGGTGTGTTTGAGGCAGTAAATTCAAACAATATTGCACCACATGGATGGAATTTGATGTACTGAGGAGCCATCAGCAAGATCTATTCAGTTTGGTAAAAATGTAGAGAAAGAGAGTGAAAAAATGCTTTTAAAACATGTCAAGTAATAATATGATTAACTGAAGAAATACAACCCAGATTCTAACTAAAACACCTTCATATCAAATATTTTAACCTACAGCACAACAAAAATGAAATTAACAATTATATTCATAAAATGAGCTTGTATAGAAGGGAATGGTTGCTACAGGGGCAACAAATGGGTGAAAAATCAAAGTTAAAAAAGATTCAGCAGAACATCTAGCAAGTAATTAGGTTAATTGATATCAGGTCTGTAACATGATTATCTATAAAATGGATTTACAGAGGCAGAATAAAAATAGGCAGAGCTGCGGCAATATGTAAAAGAGTATGTAAAAAGATTGCGGAATACTTAAAAAACATTCACTCATTTATTTTATACCACTAAATGTCAATGTTCAAACGCTTTGTCCCTCTCATCCCCTACTGTGGAAGCATCATCAAAAGATGAAGAGAAGCTGTAGACATCTCTGTACATAAGGGACACAGCTCAAGACCTTTATTGGATGCCCGTGGTCTTGTGGCCCTCAGACGACACTGTTACTGATTGGCATGATTGTTCCTGACATTAAATAAATGGGACCAGGAATACTTCCAGAAACCAGCGAGGGTTAACACAATCCTCCGTGTCATCTGCAGATGCCAACTAAAGCTCTATCATGCAAAACAGAAGCCACATTTGAACATGGTCCAGAAGCACCATCGTGGCCTGTGGGCCATGGCTCTCTGAAACTGTTTCAAAAAGGATAAAGTGATCTCTGGTCAGATGAGTCCAAATGTAACATTCTTCTTGGTTATTACGGATGCTGCGTCTTCTGGGCTAAAGAGGAGGGAGACCATCCATCATCATCATTGTTCAGCTCCAAAGCCAGCATCTCTGATGGTATGGGGGGGGACATAAGTGCATACAATATGGACTGCTGACATGTTTGTGAAGGAATTCTGAATGCTGGACAGTAAAGATTTTGCCTTGCAGATTTCAGCAGGACAATGCAATGCTGTAGCTACTTCATCAGCATGGATCCATAGAAGAAGAGTGAGGGTGCTGACTGCTTTGCCTGCCTTCCAGATCTTTCAAAGATAGAAAATTAAACAAAAAAACATGTCAAAGATGACCATAAATTTTTCATCAGCTGGAAACCTATATCAGGCAACAGTGGAACTGAAAAGACGAGATGCTACACGGTGGACATACCTCATGCCAACTATTTTGAGACCTGTAGCAGCATCACATTTGACATGTGCTCACTCTAATGTGTCACTGTTTTGTACTGTATATTAAAAGATATGGTATGTTCACATGCTTTAGATTTGAATACATTTCAGTTTTTCCAGCATGTTAGGTTTTAGTTGTAGCAAGGACATCCAAGAAAATATGTGTATGGAAGCAAATGTTGCCTCAAATTCTGTCAATATTATCATCATTTCATTATCACCATCCATCCATCCATAAACCAGGGGTTTTTCTGCAGCGTCCCCTTTTTATCTAAAACAATGTCAGCCTCCACCTCTTACCCCACCCCTCCTACAATCCAATAACAACTACTGCTTGCACCCCAAAAGTTGCAACAAAATCTACAAAGAAATGTACCGCAAATAATATTGTTTGGCAGAAAAATAGTATTTAGTTTATTGTCTCTTGGTTTTTCGGTTGTTGAAAAATCTGTTATCGATTCACTGTTGTTTGTCGAGTGATACTACAGAAAAATACTCATGTTTTATTAGTAGACGCCAAAGAAAACTTAGCTATGAAGATCATATCATCCCCTAAATGTTGCACATTATAATTAAGTGAAGCTTCTAAATGCCTACTCCACCCCGTCCTCTTTGACCTCACTCTGACCTTCTATGTCTCTCCACTACAGATGTTAATCTCAAGATCTCAGGCTGAAGCAACACTGCATACAAAGTCTATTTGTCTTTCACCTTGACAGGCAAAGGAAAGGCAAGCCTCACATTTATATCCATTATTACACACCCAGTCTGAGATCAGCGAGGTAAACAGTTTATCGATACAAAATAAATCCACCTTAAAAAAGAATAGTTTAACACCTTCGACAGTTTTCTAAAGGAAGGGCTTCAAGGCTTCCTCAGAATAGAATAATACATTATAATAACAGAATAACAGAATATTACATTAGGCTTCAATTTAGACCTTGAACTCAGGTAAAATGTGTGTACAGTTGCTGGCTGAAAAGACAATTCGAGCAGAATACATGTCATGATAACTGATGTTTATAGTCAAACATACAGTATGTTAACATTGGCTATCATATCATGGTAACAGATTTAAATTTTTTCCCCAATGTTTTAGAAGATCCGAGTGACTGTATGTCCTTTGTGAGATTCATCTAAACCAAGGAGATGGCAAATTATTGAGCAACCCTAACAAATGTATCCATAGAATATCGGACCAGAGGCATTCAGGCCTCTGCCGGGCAGCAGTGGGAACAGGTACTCCACTAGATGTTTAACAGTAGCATGTGGCTTTGAAGGTTGTCAATCCATTGAATTTCCTCAAAAAACCTAAAAGCTTTGGGATTTCATGACAAAAATGATAATAACAAAGCCATATTACATGCATTAAGACATGTGCTTACTCAGCCTATTGACTATGACACTTGACAGGACCTTCCATGTTGTGTATAAGCAGATTATTGGTTGCACAGAATTGCCCCCTTCTGTAAATCTTTCATCCTCAGGACCATTTGACCTTGGGTTAAACATTCTGAGAGGGTCCCATCCATTAACAGCTGGTTCATTTCTGCTGCTAGGCATTCATGGAGAGCAGTTAATTTCTTCAGCCAGTTGGTGTGCAGCATGTCAGGGGCCTGGTGCAGTCTGTTCATAAATGACTGTTTTGCCAGAGTGAGATATTTTAGATTAGGTTATAGAAGAAATCTTTTACTAGACAGTTGTTGTATTAGCTGCTCATCAGTTTATTTAGAGTGAGAGTGTATGGAGAACTGTGATAGCCCCTTACACATCAGCGTTGGGTTTGTGGAAATAAAGTCATCAGCAAATCCAATTATCTTTAGTTACAGATTGCTGTCATGTTTATTTTTCATAATTTGGATGATGACTATAGAGAGAGAGAAGAGGGAGTCAAAAGGCTCAAGTAGAGGTAAAGATGATGAAAGAACAGCAGAGGTTTAATTGGGTGACAAAGACAGAGATATGGGGAAAAGTGGGAAGTTATCAAGGTGTCGGGGCTCATAAATGACTCAGGATAAAGTTAGTCTGACCAATGCAGATATCATACACAGGTCAAAAAGGCAGATTAACCTATTTTATGCCTGTATGAGCAAGGCAAATGGAGTGAGGAAGATATGCAAATGTGTGTCTAATTGGCCTGTCAAGGTGTTCAAGCCCTGTCAACCAACTGTCAGAGGACAGGGGGAGAGAGCGGGAGTTTACGAATGTGGTGAATTACAAAGTTAATTTCAGCTGCTATTAGCTGCACATTTAATTTAGTAATTTTAGCTCACACCAATATAGCGTGTCAGCGCTCTAGTCGCAGGGAGCAGATTCTTTCAGCTGTTATTTTAGGAAAAAAGATGTGACAACTATCTCTAAACATGCTTGACTGCCTTTCCACCATTTCACATGGCAAGAATGACATTTAAATTCAGACTGTATCTGTAAATAATCACTTTATTATTTTTTAATTTTAACGTGATCAAATTTCAAGTAAGTTGTCTAGTATAATGTTAAGCCAGTATCAAACCAATCAAACAAATTAATCAGGAGGGAAAACGATAAAGAAACAGCAGCATGCTTCATCGAAGCAGGCAAATGATTAATGCTGCATTCATTTTCATGACACAAATAGGACTTTTTCAGTTTTAATGTTGGAAGATATATCCCTATATCTCTATACAGAGACATATCTCTATATACAGATATGAAAAAACACATAACCTTTGACTTCTGAAACTTTTAAAACTGTCTTTTTGTGGATTACCATGTAGCTTTCTGGGTGAGGTGACTCCATTTTTTTCAGTTGCAGTCATTGATCATAAAATGATCAGCAATAATCAATGTCAGCTTTCCAGCAGTATATTGTATGTGTACCTACTTATACAGCTGAAATGCATGAAGTGAAATTGTTTAGAAAAAAGATGATGGCCCACTGGGGTTAAGTCGCACCAGCCGGGTAATGTTTTTTTTGCATGAGAGACCACTTTGTTGAGAAAGGTGTGGGGCTGGTATAATACATTGTACAACCTCATAAAAACTCATACATACAGGAATACACAACACACACATAGCTTCAGCTTATTATGAAAAAACACACAAGCACGCACACATATACAAAGACAGCAAAATAGAAATTGAAAATCGCATGGTGTCAAGAAACAAGAGAAAGATCTAGTAGAAAATCGAAAAAAGGGGGTAATAGGCTGGTAATGGAACGGGCTGGGTCCTTCATAAAAATCAATCAGAGGCTAAGAGGTTGTTTGACACTGTGAGCAATTTGACAGTGCATTGATGACAGAGCTCCAGTCGAGCATTACTGGACGTGTAATTACTCTGACCATCTTATAAGAATCCAATTATCTTCCCTCAACAGTGGAGAAGAGTGATTCCCACTCACTACAAAACGATCAGGTTTTACTGTTTCAGTCTTTTCCTGTAGAAGTGCAATTTAAGATTCTAAGTCATCTTTGCAGTTAGCAGCTAAAAGCTTGCTTTCTTGTTGACTTGGTGGTGAACTGCCTCATTGCACATGATATACGTAGGTTCGATGAAACAAAGATATAATCAGGCTCAGCTTGTAGATCATGTCTGTTAACTATAAATTCCATAGAAAGGAACAAAACCTTTAATAACTCTGAGCAAGACTGAATAGGAAAATAGTTGGGAGGGAGTCAGGGCAATTCTATGTAGCGTGCTGACAGAAGGCTCAAGTTGAATGAAAAAAAGAAAAATTATAGAAGTAGTCTATACAAAAAAAATACAGCACTCAGACACAGTACTGTTGAGACAGACCAGCATGTTTAATCACCAATGCATACAAGCTCTACAAGTAAAAGAAAAACACAAGACAAGCCACAATCACAGCCGGGCGACCAAGTGGCTACCTAACAGACATAGGGACAAATGTGCAGGTAAAGTAGAGTGATAGCAGAATCAATGAAATGAGCCAAATATGATACGACTCTGGCTTGTAATAAGAGGCTGTCAGTGTCTACACTGGACAGAAGCCTCTCGCCGAATGACTTTGGAGTTGAGGCGGCAGGTAAAAGGCCCATCTAACGATACCGTGTGATGAAAGAGGGGTAAGAAACTGACACGAAGTAAAGAAAGATACAATAAATAATGATTGGTCCTTTTCTTTGTAAAGTAAGTGTCTTGTCTTGAATTTAAAGAAGTGGCAAAGCAGTTTGCAGAAAGTGTACATACAGTACTCAGTGTCTCCCAAGTTGTTGAAGGTGAATGTGCTGTATAACACGCCTTTATCACAAACATCAAGTATATGTTGTCACGGCACTGTGTAAGGCAGAAACATGTGATTTTCTTTATAGTTTGGCTTCTCTCACTCCCCTAATGCTCCACTCAGAGCAGACAGCCACTTCTCTGCCCATCAAGAAAGCTCTCCAGTACACATGTGTTGTTGAATGAGGAGGGACAGGAAGGATGCACAGACGGCATAAGCAAGTATACATACATCGAGGAGGCTGGGTGTGAGGTTGACAACTCAGTTCTGATGATAACAGCACTGGATCTTTCATCTGGCAGTGGTTTGGATTTTGCAAGGAGTATGTTCAATTTGACTCTGCATATCTGCAAAATGTCTCCAAAAACCATGTGTATTGTGTTAAAGCCAAAAAATATTCAGAAAAACTGAATATTCTAAACAGCGAAAACACTGCTACCAAATTTTTCTATCATTTATTACTACTTACAGTACACTTCATTGGCACTGCGTGGATCAACTTGGCTGTTCTGATGGGAGACTGTGTCAACACATGACATAAATCTGTTGTTTGCTCATTCTGGCTTTGGGATTTTGGAAAGGCAGTATATTGCAAAAGACAGAGAAGTATGTATGGTACTCTTCCCTCCAAGAAGCCAATCGTTTGCTGCCTGGAGAAACACATCTATCTAATCGTGTTGCTGAATAAGGAAAGTGCACACTGGACGTCTGACTGAAGAGTTGCAAGGTGCTGCTCTTAGGATATTATTTGAACAGTGAAACCATAATAAGCGGAGGCTCACGTGAAAACTTTCAGAGAAAATAATTTGTTAACACCCGCACCTCGTTCTGTTAGAGCATGTTGTAATGAACTCTCTTAAGTGTAGTTCTTCAAGAGTAGTTGTGGGACAGTCTTAGTGGTTGTTCCTGTTGCCATGTCAACAAAGGGGAGACCCCCTCTGACACCAAACCAGCATGATATAGGTGGATCTGATGTGGTAAGCCAAAACCTTACTGTGCTGTCCACATGGCAGCAATGGAACTATGAAATATCTCAATGGCCAGAATCTTTAAGATCATTAATCTTCAGGAGTCGAGATCTATGTTTTCATGTGTATGATAAATTGAATATGAATAATTCATTATAATTCACAATATTTAAATATTCTATTGGTTGCCTACTTACTGATTCTTATAAACATGATTGTTTTTTATGCTCTCATTTAGGAGATTATACATGTGCTGCTTGTACAACTTTGAAATCCGCCCCTAGTAATCTAAATAGCATACGTAATCTTTGATGTTATGCATCTGTTTCATGTTGCAGACATGCGAAGCTATTACCTGGGAACCAAGCACCCGCTGCAGAAATTTTAAGCACTTCACAAAGGCAAAGAGGGCACAGAGCAGGAGGAAGAAGATAGCCAGGCAAAGTGATATGTTCCTCTCCTTCTCGGGGCAGAGAAACAGACACCTGTACGGTTTGATCAGACTGTCACTTCAATATCCTCCCATATCCTTTGATGATCCATCACATCATTTCTCTTTCCATTCTCTCTGTCTTTGTTGTACACACGCATGCACACACACATGCAGCATATTCCCATTTTCTGGGTCTACCTTTGTTTCCCGCTTTCATCTCCTGCTGCTCTCACATCACCTGCCCTTTTCCTAACATTACTGTCCCTCTCCCTTTCTCTTCCACTTCTTTTGCCCCACTGCCTTTGAAGTGTGTCATAGTTTCTGCTTTGTTGAGTCCTATAGCTTAATTACCATCTCAACTTATTTTCATTTTGCCACAGTTTAGAAAGTGAAATAGGATTTAGCCAAGAGAAACTGACTATAAACTGAGAGTGAAGATGATTAACAGAGCCAAAGCCATGACAGTGATCGGAAGCTAAATTGTACTTCTGTGGGATGATGCCATGAATTGATTTCTTTCTATGGATTCATCTCCTATTCACTGGTTTTATCATAGTGCAGTCTCGCCATTTTCTATCTGTACAGCACATCAGAAGCAGTTGTACAAGGAATAAGACAATAAAGCTGTAAGAAATCATTTCTGTTTGGGATCCAGCTGTAAGTTATTAATGGATTATTGGAAATAATTTGTCACAAATTTTTCAGCTAACTTGTGCAATAAATACTCAAGAAGTAAGTCAGGTAAATAATTCCTGCTCATTCAGTTCAAAAGTGATTTATATTGAGAAAATCCCTTTCACCCTTAACATTGAAATTATAATAATGTCTAACATTTTCAAAATGACACTGGCGGTAAGATATCTATGTTAGCATTATATGTAGCAAATAGCAGTGAAAAATTATGTTTCTAAATAAAAATAAATAGTTAACATCAAAAGAAAATTTCAAGGGGGAAACTTTCTGAAGCTGATAATAAAAATAATAAATAGCAGCTGCATAATAATAAAAAAAAACCAACAGCTACAGTTAATGATAATAATATCAAATACCTTAAATGTTTCTTGTACAGATTTAACCTGAATGGTTTTTATTTTATTTAGTGGTCCTTAAAAAAACACAGCTATTTTATCTCTGAACTCAAATCAAAATGCTGAACACCAACCATAAATCTGACATACTGATTTCTCTCTGGGCACTCTGCTTTAACACATATTTACTGCGAGCATTCCCACATTACTTACCACGGCTTGGTGTAACAGAATGAAATCCCCCTGTTCTGCTATATCACGAAAACAAAGTAATTTTTTAGATAAAAGAAAGAAAAAAAATAAAACTGTTGTCAAAAAAGTAAAAAACAAAAGTGACAATTACTGATCAAAGTACAATCTCATCTACTGTACATGTCCACAAGACCATTGTCTCAAGAAAGTCATTTGAGTTTCCTACAGCATTTGAATAGCTAAATAGAAATGTGTTCATTTAACATGACATTGTGTTTATGTTTTCAAACCATTGCTTTTTCCTGGTTTTCTGTAAAACAATTAAATTTTGTAGTGACTAGATTGGCCTTCTTCAGTCCAGTAAAGGATAATTACTTCAAATCAACTGTTCTAGTGATGGGATGCACTGTGCTGACGCGAGAGCGTCAATTAATCTGGGGTGGTGTTTAGCTAAACTGGTTGAGTGGCCGCCCCATGAGGCTATAGAGCTCATCGCTGGCCCAGGTTCGAATTCCAGGCTCTTTGTTGCATGTCCTTCCCCACTCTCTCACCCTGTTTCCTATCAAGCTGCTGTGAAATAAAGGCCACTAGAGACCGATACGCCTTTAAAACAAAGTGTGTGTAGTGTAATCCAGGATTTCAACAATGTTAAGATGAAACAAACTCTATTTGTCCTTGGAAGGAAATTCTTCTTGGGCATGGGTGCTTACACAGCTACCCACACTGACACACACACACATAGTATACATTAGATTTACATGGTGATTCATGCTCTCGGTGTACATAACCAACACCAATAAAAACGAATATAAACAACTCAGAAATGCAATAATAAGCAGCAATAACAATGTAGTGAAAACTTTACAGAGAGCTTGTTATTGCAAACATAAATACCTACTAAAATAACAATAAATAAGCGTGCCCTGTTAAATATAAGTTAAAAGTGAAATATTTAAAAAAAAGAAGGAAAAAAACCCTCCAACCAGAGGTGGGAGATTGTGCCATCATCAAGTCATCCCTATGCCATGAATTTGCTCTGCCCAGCCACTGAAGCAGGTGATTCCAATCAACCAGCCCAGTGAACTACTGTAACCTGCGCTGAATGGTATCGCCTGCTTAAGTGGGTGGGCAGAACAAATTCATGGCATGGGGATGACTTGATGATGGCACAATTTCCCACCTCTGCCTCCAACAGCTCTGCTGTGAAGGGGGCAGAGCCAGTTGTTTATGAAGGATGTTAATAATGTTAGTAAAAAGGAATTATTTTATCCATTATCTTTGCATTTGCTGGCCCTGCAACACAGCGGCAGATAATGCCTTATTTAGAGGCCGACCGGCACCTGCCCTGAACCCTCCCATTATATGGATATAGGTTGAACGAAATATCTTCCAAAGGAGTTTAAATTGCACTAAAACTGTCTGGGTGAGTAACTGATCGGACATCATGCTACAAAATAGGTCCAGGTTGAAAATACCGAACTTTTCCTTTAACCAACAAATGCCAAGTGTGTTCCCTTAACATAACATACTGTATCTGATAACTGCATGGAAATGTGTGTCATGATCATTGTGTTTATCCAAAAGATTTTTCCTTTTTTCATTTATAATTTGTTTCTTTTTCAAAAGAAACCAAAAAAAAATGAGTTTTATTGGAGGCATCTGCTTGTGACTACTTCCTCCTGCGCTGTATCTTTGCTTCTACCATTTCTTTCACTTGCATTGTTCAACCCATTCTGCTCTTCAGCCCTGCGTAAATTGTGTAACGGAAACAATGTAGCTACCTCGGTGTATTATTCTGGTACCATGATGAATGTGAGGAATTCATGCCTGTTGACTGTGGCCTTGAGATGAGGAATAAGCAAATGAAACTACTTGCTTGCTTTGCAGCACCCTGGAGTCCACTGCCACCATTCCTCATGTTAATTTGATTGAGAATTCTCCATTGGTACATAGAGAACCACTCGACCCACACAACTATGTGCAAGAGCTCTGCTGAGGGGTGGCAAAGGATAGAGGATGTCATCAAGGCACACAGGCGTAACAAATTTATCTCCAGAATGTCTGTCTCAGCATATAATGTTCAAGTTAGGCCCACTGTGGGTAGTTTACATCAGAGTGAAATGTGGTGTTGCAGCGAAGGCCAGGGCAGAATAAGAGAAAGAGACAGAGGAGGATTTACATAAAGAGGTAAGGTGTGAGGTAAAAATCAGGCATTCACAAAGGAGAGATGAAGGAAAGAGAGAATGACAAGAGAAAAATGTAACAGTGGAGGAAACAAGCAAGTACTTAACAATCCTGGCCTGTTTTCCCACAGTGCAATTAATGTGGAGCCAGGAGGCGAGAACACTCCTTTCTACCGTAAAACAAAACCAGGATTGATGGGAGTGTCTATAGTGTAAGTGACTGGCGATATATGGGCTCGCTGGGAGCAATGTGTCGAGATAGTGAAGAGGAAAAAGGATAGCTAGATTGAGAAAGAAGGAATGCGGTGCTATAGGTGAAGCAGACACAAATGAGGATAAAGATCAAGATAAAAATTTCAGAGAACAGTTAGACTCGTTGGGGCAGGCTGGGGTGGGGGTGTTTACCGGCTGAGCCCAGAGAGATAAATTGGGACAAAGCTGCTCTTTTATGGCCATTTTTTTCAGTCTCCTTGGAAGCTGTTGTATTGGTTTCATTCATTAGGTCTCATGCAATGAAAAAGCATTCAAAGAGAGAAATATTACCAGTCAGGAGCCTTTCTGTTTTTTCCTTTCAGGCAATAGCTCACCAGGGTTGACCTTCTCCAGTAAAAAAACTACATGTTAATCACGGAGGGAAAAACAAATAAAATCTTTTGTCTGCCTATTCATCATGGTGTCACTGAACTTTCACTGCATCAACAATACGTTTACCAGAGAAAGCCACTTCGTGTAAATGACTGCAAAGCTGGATTTATCGTTGCGCGGCCTCTATGTAAGGTCATTTACCGTCGTTTACGTCTTCCAGACCTGAAGTGCACCCCTGCTTCTCTCTTGTGATTGTGATTTGTCAGATTTTGACAATGTGTTTCCAGATTTGTGGATCTTCTCACTGAATTTGTGCCGTAACTGCAATTTTAAGGAAAAAAATAAACAATGGACCGAGTTGATGAGAGACTGATGGAGGAAGTTAGGAAATATGGGTTTCTACAAAACAGGAAATGGATGGAAACTGAGGTGAACTATCTGAAGAACTCCACCCTGTGAAGTTTCCTAGCCGATACCAGCCTTACTGCCACCTTCAGATTGACCTTAACGCTAACAGGGAACTTTTCCAAGAGGTATTTATTATTTCCAAGAGGAATTTTCCAAAAGGTCTCGCTTTGTGTTAAACATATTATTTTTTTATTTGCTGTTTTTAGAAAATATTCTGTACCAGATTAAAACTGAATTCTCCAGCATTTGGCTTACACAGAAAAAAATGTATAAGCTTTTTCTATAAGAGCCGATAGAATTTGTGTGAGAACATTTAAACACAGATTCAAGGTACTTCACATTCCTCAAGGTCTGCCGTATTTAGCTGAGAGATATAGTGTTAAAACAAGAACACAAACAAAAACAGCAAAACAGAGAGAGGAAAGCAGCTGATTTATTAGTTTTCCATGGTTGTCAGCCTTTGGATTAATAGGAGCCATTTTGCCATAATGAGCCGTTCAGCGTTAGCTGCCAAAAGCCTCTTTGTTTGCCTTTGAGTCCCAGAATACTTTGTTCAATTATAACAGCTCTCTCTGTCCCTCTTCTTCTTGTTACTGTTAGCTGTACCTGTGTCTGATTCCAGCTCTTATTAGACAACATAATCAGCACTTGTAACTATCATCTTGAGATAAGGTCTGTAATGATGCTGCAATGTCACATGCCAGCTCTCCACCCACACACACCCAGTTTAATGGCAATGACTAACTGCATCCAATGAGAGTGTGGCTTCCTGAGCAGCCAAAGCTTCTGCTGCCGTCAGCAGCGTGTCTTGGGCATCCGATGCGCAAAAGCATCCAAAGCGGCACCAGATTAGAAGCTGAAACTCAGTTAACTTTATGGTAGGGATGGGCACAATTAATCGATAATCGATTAATCGATCTTTAATATTTTAGTCGATTACATTATCTTTAATCAATTAATCAAATGCATCTTTAGACTGGTGCTGAAGTTGTATGTAAGTGCATATTTTCCAGTGTAACCATTGAATAAATCCTATCTAACCGCCACAAGACTCATTCATCTTGCAATTAAAATCCAAATAAAGAAACAAACAAGGTTTTTTTCTACCTTACTAAATTTAAATATAGGTTATAAATATTTGATTTTAATATTAATGATGAATTGAAAATCGATCGTTAATTCTCCTGATAATCGATTAAGACAATTTAATTGAATGCCCATCCCTATTTTATGGTAATTAGCTATGATGCGGTTCAGCAGCAACCAATCAGAGGAGAGGTGTTCTTCGATCAAGTGGGCTGCAAAAAACAAGGCATGTAACTTTGGTTCCTTGAGCACAATGTTTCCATCATGGATGCCAATAGGCTGGTAACCTGTTTGGCTCATCCATGCTTCATAATGTTCGTCTTTTTGGCTACCAGGACAAAAATCAAAATAGTTGGCCGCTGGCGTGAATTTGGGCACCAAGACACCCCAAATCACCTTGGCGACATAGATCAGGAAATTGCCAAGCGCTCTGATGGGAAAATGGGGTGGCGGGCAGTAGTTGGTCCTCTGCGTGGTGATTAGCGGCAAAAACTTTGCTAGCAAGCTGCCAAATTGCTGGACATCCAACCTGAACTCCTGCTGGAGTCGCTCACCGTCCAGCCGCAGCTCCAGCACCAACCCATGAAATTCACCGAGCTCCTCACGATGCCAGAGAATCTCACGCACCCACACTCATCGTCGGTGTCTTTTTTGGATGTAAAGGCAGTCAGCACATCACAGCCATGTCATCCACATCGAGGATGAGTCCGTCTGTTTTTGTGTTTAACGCCCATATTTACATCCCTGTCCCAATCTCTATAGTATGTCTACTAGAATAGTCAAATACTGATTACTGTACATAAATGACCAAAATCTACCTCTTGAGTATTTAGGGAAATCATTAGTCATACTTGGACATTAATCCCTTTGAACGATCTTGTTGCGTTACGACTGAATGATAAACCGTTTTTAAATCAAAATTGCAGTTTGAGATGTTGTGATTAGCAAATTGCAAGAGTGCAATTTATGCACATTTATTTTACGTCAAATAGCTCCTGATCCAAGTTTTAAATCTGCAGGATTCACAGTTTTACAAATCTACTTGCTTCAGACGTACATCCTTTCGTCTTCCTTGTGTGAGTGGAGTCTTACTCTGAGAGTTTAAAAAAAATGCATCTGGCCGTGATTCAGCCCTGTCTGTGCCACAGATATGTTTACATTAGATCTGCGTTGTGTTTCACTCCCCACATGTATAATATCCACTCTCTCACAGCTGGTGTGAGTGATGAAAAGGAGGCAGTGCAGAGAGGAGAGAGGAACTGGCTGTTGGGGCAAAGCCGGGAGAAAGTGCAAAATAATTCACCCTCCTCTTATATAAAACCTTTTCTGGTAAGATGGTTCAACACTTGGATAAGACGAGGTGAGCTACATGTTTAAGTGGAATATTGTGCGACAGCTACAATCAGCTGTGACGTCACATCTTCAACCCTCATCATGGATTTTCCATAAATTACTGAAACCGGTGAAATGTCCTGATTAATTGAATAAAGACGGATTTAGAGTGGAGTCGCTTTAAATATTCTCAATATTCAGAGTTACAAAAAAAAATTCAAAGAATATTGGTCAGAAAAATCGCAATTAGATTTTTCACATATTTTTCAGGCCTACAGTAGTTAGCTTGAAATAAATGTGCAAATAAACTTGTTGTGTTTGCAAATGCTGTACATGTGGGAGGGTTTGCCATGTGTGTTTGCATTTCTTACCAGCATAGGGTACCGGAGCATCCTTGTCCAGAGCGACCAGTGGAGGATCCAGCAGCACTATGTCCATATTCTCTGTGATCACACCATGGTAAGATGTTTCTATCCATGGCTTGTGCTTGTTCACTGTCAAGGAAGAATAGATAATATGGTAAATATAAAAATATTTTATGTGGTGATGGAGCTGTAACATTTATTTCAATGCATATCTCAAATTACACTACCATAAGGGCTGATACATGTTATTTCTGTTGTACATATTTAGATTGTAAATTGACACTCAGCACAATAGTCTCTTTAGTTAAAGCTATGTCCAGTTAAGCTAGCTTTTCATGGTTTTGAAATTCATCCTTTAATTACTCTTTGATTAAGAAATCTTAAAAATTGGCGTCTTTCTTCATCATAAATATTAGATTTTTTACACTGTTTAAAATGAGAATTACAAGAAATATTTGAACTGATACTGTGTAAAAGGAATACTGCTGCTTAAAGCTGTTTTAGTTGTTTTCTTTCTGCTTTTCTCTCTTCATCTCAACCCATTTCCACAAAATGGTGAACTCAAACGCTGTTCCTCTGGGATTTATAAAACGGATCTTAGTACAGATCACCATCACACACAATAATTATTCACACAGCAAATTCAATTTCCACACAGCAGGACCTCACAAATAGGAACTTATGTGCATTCACAAGAACAACCATATGTGCATCATGTGTAATCCTACACTCACACCCCCATACACACACACTGCATCTCTGGTGTACAAGTGTCACACTCTGCAGGGAACTGGGCCGTCACTCTGACCTTTCAATCCACTGAAGAGAAACGCTTTGTCTCATGCCAATGAGCAGCTGACTTGTCCAGCTGGCAGTGATTTAAAATGCATCAAACTGTTCCTAAAGCCTTCTCACATCTTTCTATCTGTTTGAACAATTTCAGTAGCTCTGTCCCACTATCCCATTTTCTCCCTTACTTGTCAGCACAAGGAGTTGAGAAAACAGGGTCACAGTGAAAAGGAAAAGGAGTCCTAATAAAAAATGTAGTGTTACTTTAATACGTTCAGACCTGATGCAGTACATGCACGGCTTTACCTTGCTCACACCTCAACAAATTCAAGACAGATGAAAAATATTGATTATTATAAGGCCAAGGTCAATAATATTGTTGAAATGTCAGAGTTAGCCACTGAGAAAGATGTTTAACAAATTGATCAAACAATATTCCGTCAAATACAGAATCCATAACATCCACCATTCAGTTTGTGCTATACAACTGTAAAAGTGTGCTGATGATTTTTTCTCTTTTTTTATGTGCCTCACTTTAACTTTTTTGCACATTTTCCTCAGAGCACTGACAGAGAATTCCTGATCTTTCACATGGGAAATGTTGCCATTCGAGAGGCTACGCAGTAGGAGTGAAATAAAACCACAAGGAAAGACATTACACTATTAGTGCCATCTTATATTCATGCCCTGGAGATAAAGGAGTGCAGCACACAGCATGAATCTGCTCTGCAGGAGAGCAGGAAGGGTGGAGGTCTGTCTTCAAGAGATATTCAGGTACGTTTAGGCTACACCTGGAAATGTTTTCATTTGTAATAATGGACTCGATGCTTGGAGAAGTGCATTAAAACATAGTGGAACTTTTATTCCTTATTGGGGGTAAAGCCTCCACTTTACACATCCAACTTTACTTGAATTTCAAGTTCACTGTTGAGGATAAAGTTTTTTTTATATAAAAAGGAGAAGCATCAAATGACATGACATGTTTGCTCACGTTTGTTACAAGAATAAATACATTTTAATCTATCATGTGCAAATGGTGTTTCATATAGGTGTGGAGATGCCCTCAGCATGTCTGCATGCAGCACACATCGAGTGCAGTTTACTCGTGGATGACAGGTTCATTTTCCAGCTCAAGGTCTTACATTTATACCAAATAAATTGGGTGGTGGATGACACAGCAGCGCTGTGGCTCATTAAAAAATTTCTAATGGAGGAGCTGTTTTGTAGGAAGAGCACACATCACACCAAGGAAATGGGCTATTTCCAAAATGGCTTTCATGCCATGAAGTACTGTAAAGCCATTAATGATGCATTTAAGGAATTCATCCTTGACATCCTTGCATTGAACCGAATAAAATAAAAATGGAAGTAAGTTTGGAGTGAAAGTGAAACTAACTCTACCTGGAGCAGCTGCTCAGACAAAGCCAACCATGGTACAACTGCAGAATTTCCATAAGGTATCCCTAAACCTTAGTAAAGACTAAGTGCTGCTCTATCAATTCTGTTTCTTTTGGGTTTTTTGTCCTAAAGCTTCACATAAACATAATAACCAGTACACAGGGACCATTTTATAAGGCTACAGTATGATGGACACAAGGTACAGCAATGAATTTTGGGTGAATGAACAAAAATTGAGGTACAAAGTTTAATCCATCAATCCATCCATCTATCCATCCATCCACCATTCTTCTGCCACTTATCTGTGATCGGGTTGTGGGGCAGCAGCCTATCAGAAAAGGGTCACCAGGGGAAACTTCAAGGTGCTTCCAGGCCGGCTGAGAGATATAATCCTTCCTGTCCTGGGCCTACCCCAAGGTCTCTTCCCGGTGGGACATGCCTAAAATACCTCCCCAGGGAGGATCCAGGAGGCATCCTGACCAAATGCCCAAGCTACCTCGTCTGGCTCCTCTCAATCAGAGGAGCAGCGGCTCTACGCTGAACCCTCCGGGATAACCGTGATCTCAGCCTATCTCTCGAAGGGAGAGCCTGGCCGCCCTGCAGAGGAAACTCATTTCGGCCGCTTCTATCCACGATCTTTTTCTTTCGGTCACAACCCATAGCTTGTGACCAGGTGAGGGTAGGAACATAGATCAACCGTAAATCGAGAGCTTTGCCTTTTGGTTCAGCTCCTTCTTTACCGATCCGCATCACTGCAGACGGCGCACCAATCCGCCTATCGATCTGTTGCTCCATCCTTCCTTCACCCGTTAACAAGACCCAGAGATATGAACTTGGCGCAGGACCTCACTTCTGACCAGGAGAAGGACCTTTTCCAGTGGAGGACCGTGTTCCTGGTTTTGGAGATGCTGATTCTCTCGAGAGTCTGGAGATTACGGCTGATGAAGCCAACAGAACCACATCATCTGCAAAATACAAAATCTCGGCTGCGCCTAGATATTCCGTCCATAAATGTTCTCTGTAAACATTTGGAAGGAACGTAATCATTTCAAAACATTCCAGCAGCTTGGATGCGCAACTCAATGTGTTCAGGTAGTGCTGGGCGATATGACGATATATATCGAGGGGACGATAATAAAGTGTCTATCGTGCTATTTCTCTTCTATTGTTTATATCGTTAATAACAGAATTTTAACAAGTGAACTTTTAGTTGTAAAAAAGCTCCGTCTTGTGGTTTTGCGACATCCCCCGCTGCTTTACGTCAGACTCACACGACTCTTTGCAACACGCTTTATGTCTTTTAACTCACGTGCTGAAAGATAGATAAACAAACAGTATTGTGTCTCACAAGCACTTATTATTAGTGCGCATGCACCACAGTGGCGTGCAGATCACTGTCCCGATTCAAAAGCTTCTGAAGGAGCCTCCAAGTCCACCCTCCAAACCGGCGCTTCGTTGAGCTGCTGGCGATGTATAATTCATGGCCTAATCTATCCCATAATTATTTACGAACATGGCGAAAGGCAGAGCAGCGGCTGCCTGATGACAGGCAGCAGTGCTGAGGATGACGGGCAGCAGTGATGAGGATTATGTTTTAACCGCTTTTAAACTTGAGCTGTGTGGCTATTTTTCAGCTGTGCCGCATATAAAAATAACTTTGTTAAACTGTGGCATTAGAATAATGCTATATATAAATACTATTTTAGGATTTGTGAGAGATTAAGGATTTACAGGCTTCTTTAGAAAAAAAAAAAAGTCCGCCACTAAAGAAGATTTTAAAATGAGACTTCTAGCGGACATTTTCTGCTCCACTTGTTATTAGCAGCAAAAATGAGAAGCTTTGGGGACTGAAGCACTACGGAGATCCTCGCACACCAGGAAGGCTGTCTCAGCTCATGAATGAATAAACGGCGTCGCAGCACTACAAGGAACACTCCGTAGCCTGTAGGCTGCACACCAGGCAGTGCAGACCCCAAAACGAGACAGACCAAGTCTGAAAGAAAGCTTCCGATACCGTCAGTACTTGACACGAGGTACGTCATGCCCAGTCGCAAGCACTTCAGTCAGGTCGGGTTGCCTTGCTTGTATGACGCACGCCGGGCCAAAGTAGAGAAAGAGGTCGGCCGTGTGGCGCGTTGTGTGTTAACAGCTGACCTGTGGAGCAGCAGGCTATTGTAGCTTCATCTGTTATCTTTTGATATATGTAGAATGCACAAAAAATATTCTTATTTGTGACAGTCTGGTTAAATGTCCCTTCAAAATAAAGTTAAAAATAAGTCAAATATATTTTGTCCACCGTCCCCCCCATACATTTTAGGGGTATATCGTGATATATATCGTTATCGTGATATTAAAAAGTCCATATCGTGATACATATTTTTTTCCATATAGCCCAGCACTATATTCAGGTACTTCAATCTCAGAGCTATTGCCCTGGAAGAAAAGTAAATGGATCATCAGACTCATTAGGATTTCTCATCTAGAAACTTTGAAGGTCTGTGTGAATTCAATAGCAATCTATGGGACTGTTTGTGATCTATTTCAATCTTAAACAAAATGCTATTGACAAGACAGATGCTGCCAACCCTTAAGCCAGGCTGCTGGTGTGGTTAATAATATCCATTTTAGTAGCAGCTGATTCCTTAACAAGGTTACAAGTGTCATTGGCTGCAAAATGCATTCTGTCTTTGGTCATTTCCTGAGAAATATCTGCAACCATTACATCATCAGACTGCAAATGAAAGAAGACTAATTCATTTATAAAAGCAGACCTCACAGAGCATTGGATAAAATCTGACATGACAGTAATATGTACGGAGTAAACCGGGAACAAGAGAGAGTTTCCTGTAAATGGTATTAGTCTGTGTGTGTTTTTGTGTGTTTGAAATCAAAATATCTTTGTGTTGTATCCCCCTGATGCTGAGGCTCATGAAAGTATATTACTTCAGGGACAAAAACAGAAGATAATCTATTTAATGTAGGTCCCTGCTCCTGCTTTAAGACACTCCACATTACTGCACTGTGTATTGATTAGTTTAAGTCATGTCCAATCTATTCATTTTCATCATTTATCTGATAACCGATGTTGCATTTTAATTGAGTTGCTCTTTGACAGGCTATGAAAGTAAAATCTGGTTGGGCTAACCACATCCAAGTCAAGGCAGTTCTGGAAGTCTGTACAGATAGCAATAAGCATCATGGCCCCAGCCAGGGCGGAGGTTTGTTCATTTATACATTGCTCTGTCCATCTGTCTCTCTGTGAGCAACATAACTCAATAAGTAATGGACGGATTTTTTTTTTACATTTCTGAAATGCAATAAAGAACCAGTGATTCGATTTTGGGGATGATCCAGATCACCGCCTGGATCCAAGAATTTTTAAAGGAGTCTTTATAGTCACAAAGCAGGTGCAAACATCTGGAAACATCTGTTCTAAAACTCTCTGTTGTAAAAACAAAATGTTGCTTTGGTGTAAAACTAATGGAGTTATAGCATTGATCCTCATTTCTTGATTGATCCTTCTTTCTTTTTGTAGCATTTCCTTTAAATATATTAAAAGTTATGTTGTGGTTGGCTGCTGTAAACATAATTGTCCCACAGATAAGAGATTATTCTTTGAACTACAGTAAGATACAAAAAAGAAGTGACAACTGGTTAGCGGCTATCAGGCAAGTCCCTGCTCCACAAACAGCAATGATGCGCAGTTTGATGTGTGTGTGAAGACCACAAACCTTAAACATCTAAGAATCAATCATAACACGGAAAGCAGAGGTGATGAGGTTATGATGATGCAACAGGTGGGGCTTGGGCAGAGACAGACGTTTCTCTGAGTGCTTTGCAGGTATGTAGCCTACTGCTATCTCGATAGAGTCAGGCACTCGAGGGAGAAAATGTCGAGCTTTTTGCTGTGTGCTTATGGAGGCCCAAAGTATTCAAAATACAATAAATATAAATAGGACTTTGAAATAAATACCATTTTAATAAATAAAAGGTAAATATATATTATGGCCTTTAATAGTAAAATAAGGGAGTGTTATTGTGAAATATATACATTATCTTTCTTTAATATATATTTATTATTTTCAATTTAGTAAATATTTCATGATTTTTTTCATAATAAAATACTTTTTTAAATATTTACTGTTAATTTCATTTTCCATCTTTTAAATATATTTATATATATTTAATTTTTTTTTTTTAACAAAGTCCATTTTTAATAATGCCCTTTTTATTTCATAAAACCTTTTTCCACATGGGCCTTTTTATTTCA
>JBBDHI010000008.1:9836766-9859479 GCA_037177115.1 Craterocephalus stercusmuscarum
TTTTATTTTATTTTATTTTATTTTATTTTATTTTATTTTATTTTATTTTATTTTATTTTATTTTATTTTATTTTGTTAACTGGATTATTTTCACATGCATTTTTCTTCTAATTATACATCTTCGACCTGTATCTTGGTTGGTAAAGTGAACTATGTTCACAGGCAGCCTGGAAATGTTCCTAAGCCCATGCAATAATTACAAGAAAGAATCTTGTCTCATTTTAATAAAGGGCTGTGTGAGGGCCCAGAACTCACATGCATGCAACCATAATTTTTTTGGCCCCAGACATGTTTCCAGATATTCTTGAACTTTTTAAGATATTTTACACCATAGAAAGTGAAACAATCCAAATCTTTATAAGTTTAAATTGAAAAACATACTTCTTAACACAGTTTTTGAAGACTGCTGAACCTCTACCAAACTTCACTTTTAGGAGACTCTTCTTTTGAACTCTTTACTTTCAATGACTTTTTTCCATTCCAAACATATTTGAGATATATTACTCCAATCTAATTAAAGAATTCAGTATCCTTGTTAAAATCATTCCTCTGCTGGATAAAATCATCAGTCTGTTTCTTTTACAGGAGCTGACATGTGAAGATGTAGTTTGCCTTCAGGTGTTTGGAAGAAAAGACTAATGCCTGTTTTCATTTTCATTTACCTGGCTCAAGTTACAAGGTCAACATTTAAGCCTAAATAAACTTCAAATTGCTCCCCTTCAAAGACTGAATTACTGAATGTGTCTATAGAATTAACCATGCTGTATTTGAGTTTAATGTGTTTGTATGTCATGCTGTATTATTTTGGGTATTTGTCAGAAACAACAAAGTGATAGAAAAATTTTGCATATGACACAGTTGTAATTAGCATTACTTGTGAAAACACACCTTCACGATATGAGTGTGCCAGCATACATGAAAAGGAAATTTAATGTTTAGAATAATTGTCATAGGGTTTTGATGCAGTATTAGACACACTCAAGCAGCAGCAGTTTAAGTTGCCATCTGCTGGAAACATGTGGTAGTTCTTTGTTTCCTTAAAACGACAATAATAAACATTGCGAAATATTGGCAACCTGTGGATTAACTACTTATTTCTATTATAAATGCTGATATAGCTAACACATGATTAGATTATATATTACAGTATATAATAAGACAATTACTAATCCTGTAAATCTCCACTATGGTGAAAAAAGTGAACGAGCATATTTAATTAAGGAAAGCCAGAATTTTTTCACTAAAATATTATTCTTAAAATATTTACAAAATGTCATTTAATATTGCAAAGTGACTACTTTATTATAAAATTCATTATTTGAATCACTTGCTCTACCCTTCTTTGCTTACTCTGTTTTTCTAAAGTAGGTTAAATTATAAGATCATTTAACCTACTTTAGAAAAACAGTTTCTTTTCTTTTCTTTTAACTAACTGACTTATCCAGGCCACGGTGCACAGAAACATCCACAAGGAAGCAAATAAATGTAAGGAGTCATCAAGTGTCTTATGTTTAATTTCTGTCAACCCTTGTTAAATACATACCATTTATAAAAAAAAAAAAAAACAAGGTCTAATATCAAAATGTATCAATCAAATATCAGTCATTATGCTGTCAGTGAGACTGCAGCATGAACAGGTTCAAAAAGGTTGCAACATCAGTGTAAACATGCCAGTTGATCCTAACAGTACATCTAATCTTCTCCAGTTTAATGAATTACAGTGCACTGCTCATTTATCATTAAAACATGGAGTCTTACAAATCAAAACTGTAGCAAGACCACCAGCATGCTACTGTAAGTATATATAAATATATAAACTTGAAAGAGTTATTTTCTTTGTCCCCCTTTACTGACAAAAAAAATAATTTATTTGTTGATCTTTTTTAACTACACACCTTTGATTTTTTTTTAAACAATGAATTGGGTCAACTTTCAATAATTTCTTTGGGGTATGAATGTAAACTGAAAACTCTACAACTTTTTATATTTGAAGAGAATTACAGTGTCATTTCATGCTATGTTTGAACTTCAGATTAAAAACTTTTGTTGGAAATTCCCTTTCAGTGCTCCTGGTGGTTTACACAGATATGTTATAAAATATATGACAGAGGATTCTTAACAGCCCATTAAAAAGAAGAGAAAAATTTAAATAAATAAATATTTACTTAGCAAAATATAAAGCAATAAATGATGTATTGAACCAACAAAATGAGGATCAAATTGAATGTTTTTCCATTTCTCATCTTCATAACAGTTTGCAGGAACATTTCCTCATAAAATCTTTTACTGATCAATTGACGTTTGTTCATGGGTTCCTTCCAATCTTCCTTTGGGAAGGGGCGTCGGAGGTGGCATTTACGTGGCAAACCGTGTCACGTCATCAATTTCCAATGCGCAACTCACGCGAGACTTTGTTTCAGGAAGTTCCACGTCAGTGCACTGTTCACAGAAATCGCAACATTTGGACCCCGAGTAGAACTGTTCGCAACACATTTGTCTGGTCTAATTGTGACAACATAACGTAAAGACATGGTAAGCTACATTTTAAATAGGTATAAATGCACATTGTTTCCATACAAGGTATCTGAGGTTCCCGATTCGTTCTGAAAATGGGAGAAAATCAATGACACATAGTAGTACATATTAATAGCTTAGCGGCTAACTAGCATAGCATGGGAGCTTAGCTCATATTAACAAAAGTGTCTAATTTTGACTGTCGTTTAAGATTTATAATTGCAAGACTGTATTAAGAGTAAATTGTCTAATGAATCAATAAGAGTTAAAGGTACAGGATTATTTAAAGCCCACAATCCGCTCCCTTCGGTCAGAGGAGCTAACCGATGGTTAACCTGTTCTGTTATTCCGGTAGTTTACGTTGATGCTGCGGTGCTTATGTATTCATGATCTGCTCACCTATACAGCTAAAACAATGTTGGGGAACACACTAATGTTCTTTGTCTTTTCAGCCTCTGAGGCTGGATATTAAGCGGAGGCTGACAGCCAGGTCAGACCGAGTGAAGAGTGTGGACCTGCACCCAACCGAGCCATGGATGCTGGCCAGTCTGTATAACGGCAGCGTCTGTGTGTGGAACCATGAAACACAGGTATGAACAAACAAATTAAGGTTGTCATGAATAACGTGTAAAGAACAAAATATTCACGCTTGCATATGTGACATCACTAGCAATGTAACTATAATCCAGTTCTTTAAAAAAAATCCCCTTAGACGCTGGTGAAGACTTTTGAAGTATGTGACCTCCCTGTCAGAGCTTCTAAATTTGTGGCAAGGAAGAACTGGGTCATCACAGGAGCAGTAAGTACTATTTGGTTGTTTATACTTTGCTGAGATCTTTTAAAGTTGTACTTCCATATCACATGTAGTTTCCCAAACCATCAGAAGAAAGTATGGGGTTTAGTGTATTTTGATTTTCGGTGGATCAAGTGTGACTGGTAATAAGACACTGTAGTGTTTGCACATGGGCCCCATTTTGAATTGTACTGTTATACATTATTCTTCGGTCATTAATGTCTTCTCTTGTCTTTTTGCACAGGATGACATGCAGATCCGTGTGTTCAACTACAACACCCTGGAGCGGGTCCACATGTTTGAGGCTCACTCTGACTACATCCGATGCATTGCCGTCCACCCAACCCAGCCATACATCCTCACTAGCAGTGGTATGTTTATTATTGTGGCATCCTTCCACTTTATAGTTTGCCACATATGCATCAGTTTATGTGTATGCATCAGTTTATGTGTCTTGATGTGGAAACGCAAGCATGATTATGTCCCCTTGACTGTGCAGATGATATGCTGATCAAGCTATGGGACTGGGAGAAGAAGTGGTCGTGCAGCCAAGTGTTTGAGGGCCACACACATTATGTCATGCAGATTGTCATCAACCCGAAGGATAACAATCAGTTTGCCAGTGCTTCCCTTGACAGGACAATTAAGGTAAGTTGAAACTCAGTCACTGGTAGCTCCTCTTTTAAGGAACCGCTTAGTGATTCTACTTTGTGTTTTGGTGTCACTTAGGTTTGGCAGCTGGGCTCTTCCTCTCCCAATTTCACTTTGGAGGGTCACGAGAAGGGAGTAAATTGTATTGACTACTACAGCGGAGGAGACAAGCCCTACCTGATATCGGGGGCTGATGACCGCCAAGTCAAGATCTGGGACTACCAGGTTAGAAAATTTTACTTCAATGTTCTGTTGATTTCATTTATTGCAAGAGTTTAGATTCAGAAGTCCAAAGATGACTAAAATTGTTGATTGCTTTAAAAAGAAAGTGTCTTTACTGTGAGCATTATTTAGCTTTATCTCCACATGAATGCTTCAGTTTATTTCCTCCATGTGTTACAGAACAAGACCTGTGTTCAGACTCTAGAGGGGCACGCCCAAAATGTCTCTTGTGTCAGCTTCCACCCAGAGCTGCCCATCATCATCACTGGCTCCGAAGACGGTGAGCAGGGATCCCTCTCACACACACAGACGCTTACAGCAGGAACAAACTCTGTTTTATACAACAATTTCCTTCTTTCTCTGTAGGCACGGTGCGCATCTGGCACTCAAGCACTTACCGCCTGGAAAGCACACTAAACTACGGTATGGAACGTGTATGGTGTGTGTGCGGGCTTAGGGGCTCCAATAATGTGGCGCTGGGATATGATGAAGGCAGCATTATCATTAAGGTCAGTAAAGGGGATAATTGTTTTTAAAGGTTCATCCAGATTCAACATAACCTTTTACTCTAAAGATGTGCAACAGATATCAGATGAGTTCCAAACTAAGAAATAGTTCTCTCTCTTTATTCTGTGTAGGTGGGCCGTGAGGAGCCTGCCATGTCCATGGACACCAATGGGAAAATCATCTGGGCTAAACACAGTGAAATACAGCAGGCAAACCTGAAGGCGATGGGTGATACTGAAATCAAAGATGGGGAGAGACTGCCGCTGGCTGTGAAAGACATGGGGAGCTGTGAGATTTACCCTCAGACCATCCAGCATAACCCTAATGGAAGGTACACACACTCATTTCAGCACTTCTTAGGCTGTGTCTGAATGTGCGGAATATTCCCTACATAGTGCCCTACATAGGGTTCACGCCTTAATCCCGGTTTATTAGTAATGTATGTGTTTTTGTGGCAGGTTTGTGGTGGTGTGTGGAGATGGGGAGTATATTATCTACACTGCTATGGCTTTGAGGAACAAGAGCTTCGGCTCAGCTCAGGAGTTTGTCTGGGCCCACGACTCCTCTGAGTGAGTATACAGCTGTCTCTCTGTGCTGCACTCTTAAGTGTTGATTCTGAAATGTGACAGCGCTTTTATCCTTTGTTCTCCACAGATATGCAATCAGAGAAAGTAGCAGTATTGTCAAAATCTTCAAAAATTTCAAAGAAAAGAAATCCTTTAAGCCAGACTTCGGAGCGGAAGGTGATAACGCTGCCCTGCAGCTCTGGGAGCAGGTTGATTGTGACATTTTATGCACCGGATGTATTGACATTTCCTTCTCTACAGGGATCTATGGCGGCTTTTTGCTCGGGGTGAGGTCAGTGAACGGCCTGGCATTTTATGACTGGGAGAACACGGAGCTAATCCGCCGCATCGAGATCCAGCCCAAGCATGTGAGGCACAGCTTCTCTGACTCAGTTTTTTCTTTAATTTCCTGCTCCTTGCTTGATATTTTTGTCAATTCCAACTATGTTTGAGTAAGGGAGGCTGGTCAAATCAATGTTTGTAAAACTCTTGCTTATGAAGTTGGTACAAGTTATTTTTAGGTTTTTCTATTGTTGTTCAGGTGTGTAGATTATGTTATAGCAGTTATGTCACTAACATTTTGCTTTTGCTTTGACATTTTGTCTCTTTCTTGTTTTCGTTGTGGTCAGATCTTTTGGTCAGACTCGGGGGAATTGGTCTGCATTGCTACAGAGGAATCCTTCTTCATTCTCCGTTACCTGGCAGAGAAAGTAGCTTCCTCCCAAGAGAACAATGAAGGAGTGACAGAGGATGGTATTGAAGATGCTTTTGAGGTCAGTGTGTAGAAGGGGATGGACGTCTTTTAATAAATCTGGTGGCGGAGAAAAAAACCTATGAAGACCATGGAAGAGACCAGTGCCCTTGCACTGTTGTCAGTGAACGGTGCTCTTTATGGACAAAGAGGAGCTTTTAATTTCAGATTGTGTTTAGAATAGAGGAGTATTTTATTTAAATATAAATCTAACATTACCTTGAATGTCATCTTCATCTTTCCAGGTCCAGGGAGAGATCCAGGAGATTGTGAAGACTGGGCTTTGGGTTGGAGATTGCTTCATCTATACCAGCTCTGTAAACAGACTCAACTACTATGTAGGAGGAGAGATTGTCACTATTGCACACCTGGACAGGTAAAAACAGTGATTAGGCTTGGCTTTGATGGGATGAAAGGAATTGTTAAGTATAACATAAGCAGTGGCATCATTAGGAAAGTACAGACACCATCTATGCCTTGTTTAGATCAATGAACATGTGAGGCCTTTTTAACGTCTGCTGCTTTCTCACTCCGTGAAGAACAATGTACCTGCTGGGCTACATACCAAAAGATGACCGTCTGTACCTGGGAGACAAGGAGCTCAACATTGTCAGCTACTCGCTGCTGGTGTCCGTCCTGGAGTACCAGACTGCTGTAATGAGGAGAGACTTTGGAATGGCCGACAAGGTGCTACCCACTATCCCTAAAGAGCAGAGGACCAGGGTGGCACATTTCCTGGAGAAACAGGTAAGGAAACTGCCGTCTGACTCGATTTCCTTTTTATCTACTTGTACTTATTAGACGGTGTTTTACCAGATAATGTGTTAGTTTGGTTTGTTCAGTTCAGAATGGATACAGCTGGAGTTTGCTTTTCTTTGCAGGGCTTCAAACAGCAGGCGCTGGCCGTGTCCACAGACCCGGAGCACAGGTTTGAGTTGGCCTTGCAACTGGGAGAGTTGAAGATTGCCTATCAGCTGGCTGTGGAAGCAGAGGTAGGACCATGCTAACCGAGGGGAAACGTTCCCAGGCATTTAACAGAACCCTGTTTTACTTGTTGTCATGTATGCTCATGTTCTTTTTCCAACACATGGCTAATGTTTGCCGCCCTGACCCCTGCAGTCGGAGCAGAAATGGAAGCAGCTGGCAGAGCTGGCTATCAGCAAATGCCAGTTTGGTCTGGCCCAGGAGTGCCTGCATCACGCCCAGGATTATGGCGGCCTGCTGCTGCTTGCCACAGCCTCCGGTAACGCCACCATGGTGGGCAAACTGGCCGAAGGGGCAGAAAGGGACGGCAAGAACAACGTGGCCTTCATGACCTACTTCTTGCAGGGGAAGTAAGTATCTGTATAAACATACAGTACACAAGAGGATAGTGTATTTACATTAGAATTATTCTGTGGCAGCCAGATTTTAATCGCATCTTCTCTGCAGACTGGATCAGTGTTTGGAGCTTCTGATCAAGACAAACAGACTACCAGAAGCTGCTTTCCTGGCTCGCACCTACCTGCCCAGCCAGGTGTCCCGTGTGGTCAAACTATGGAGAGAGAATTTAGCCAAAGTCAACCAGAAGGTCAGCCCAGTCACCAAGATGGGTTTTATACATCATGATTAGGGATGTAACCATTCACTCAAGCTATGATTCGATTCGAAGTTCTCTATTTAGTATTTTTGCAATTTTTTTTTTCCAACAAAATTCATTTTAGTTATTTTATGGCCAAATTAATTATTTTTCTTATATTTGCCTTTTTCACCCTTGTTTAAAACTGTGACCTTCTATTGGCTGATGTACTAACAAAACTTAACACTGAACAAATAATTTTATGGAAATAATCACAAAAGAACTTTTTTTGTTTTGGACATCATCTGCATTGATGCATTATATGCAAATCAATTTTCCTTATTTCTACATCGATTCCCGTTTAAACCAGTTTGAATTGATTTTAAATCGATTTTCGATTCCTGATCATGATTGATCATATATACTGTTTAATTATGTTTTATCCCCTTCATTTGGACTGCTCAACATTTTGCTGTTAAGAAAATGAGAGTTACAACTTTAAATCCTCGTTGCAGGCAGCTGAGTCCCTCGCTGACCCCACAGAGTATGAGAATCTGTTCCCCGGTCTGAAAGAAGCATTTGAAGCTGAGCATTACCTGAGAGAGGTCTGCCTGGGCAGCAGCAGACCCGCTAAAGACTATCCGCTGGTTACTGTAAGTTTGCTGTCTTCTGGCAGACAAGCAGCAATGTTTGGCTCTGAGGATACAGCAGGTTTCTAGTTTCTGCCAGTGGCTCAGAATTTCGTTCTAAATAAACCAAACATTGCTAACATTTCACTTTTCTTTCCATCTTTCCCCCTTAGCCCAATGAAGACAGGAATATTCTGGAGGAGGCTCAGGGATACGAGCCCAAAGGCACATTCGTTCCTTTCGTCTCTAAAGTATGTCCACCGTATCATTTTCTCTCTAGTAAAGGTGCCATTCAACTGAAATCTGACTGAAACGTAGAGTAAACTTCCATAACTTGACTCACTTTTCTCGGCAGACTCAAGATAATGAAGAACCCAGCTTGGTGCCGGTACCTGCAGTGACGCCCTCACTGCTTGAACCTGCCGCTCCCACGGCTGTGGATAAAGAGGAAGAGGAGGAAACCCCTGCCTTCACTGAGTCGCAGAAAGATAAGGTGGGATTTCTTCATATTTTTTAAATTCTTTGATGCCTTATTTGCAAAGCACAACTCATAAACAAAATCATGCAAGTGGAGCGTTTTCCAAGAGGAGTGATGTTTCCTCTGTGTGTGTGTGTGTGTGTAGTGTTTGGACGACCTGGATGTGGACCTGGACAACATGGAGCTGGATGACATCGACACCACAGATGTTAACCTCGATGATGACTTTCTAGATGATTAAAATCTGCCACACTTCTGCTCCCATAAACTCTTTAGAGTATATTTAAGAAGAAAGAGACCAAACCCCCTTTTCCTTGTTTTGTTTTTTGTATTTGTATGAAAATGTTATATTGTCATGTCCGCCTTCTGCAGTGTCAGGGTTTGATTTGGAGATGATTATTTCAGTAATGCTTTCTTTTCATAATTAAGGTTGACAGATCCTATCTACTCCATTTTGTACACCATTTTCTGTTTGAGAACTAATTACTAACCGTCTGTCAGATAATGTTATGAGGTGTCTGCTTTGTATCGTCTGTAATGGCAGATCAAAGTTCATTCAGGCCAATAAATCGCATCGCTGTACATATTCACTTTTGACTTTGAGTGCTTCATACAACTTCCCAGTCCTAGTTTTCTCAAACATTTCTTCCAGATTGAAGTGTATTGAAGTTTAAATGTTTGAAAAAGTTGTGATTAATCCCTTAGAAAATTTTCGTTAAAAATAAATGGGAATATAGAAACAGATGTGCTGTAATAGCAAAAGGCCACACCAGGTGCCACTACTCTCAACTTAAGATGAGAAACTGAGGCTACATCGCATACAGTCTCTCCAAACTGGACCATAGAGAGTTGGAAATTTAGGTTGCGACATTTAGACAGTAGGGTCAGAAAGTGGCATGAACATGAAGGCATGGTTCAATCCTGACTTGTATCAATGATTTAGGAGGCTGGTGCTGTAGAGGATATTTTTTGGCACTCTGCCCTCCTGAGTACCAGATGAACATGGTTTTAGTGTCACATCTTCTCTTGAGTGTAACTACTGACCATGTCCATCCCTTTATGAGCACAGTGTACCCATCTTCTGATGGCCACTTGTAGCAGGGTAATGCTCCATGTCACAAAGCTCTAATCATCTCTAACTGGTTTATTGAACATGATGAGTTCATTACACTTCAATGGCCTCCACATTCACCAAAAGTTATCGGATAGAGCACATATTGGATATGATAACACAGGAGATTTGCATCATAGATGGGCAAATTGTTAATGCACTATAACCTACATGTACAGTGCTTTTCTAGTCATGTTGACCACTGAAAGCACTTTGACACTACGTGCTTCATTCAGCTGTTCACATGCATATTCATACTGAGTGTTTTCTACACATCCATTCCCCCTATAGGCACAACGAGGTCAACATGTTAGGGGATTCAAACCACCAACCTTCTGGTTGCCTAAGCTACAGTCGCAGCAAAGTTTTCAGCAGCTATGTCAATATGGACCAAAATCACTTAGCTATACTATACTATATTTTATAGTCATTTAGCGGTTGTTTTATCTTAAGTGACATAGTACACTACTGATGCCAAAACTTTGATAAAAAAAAAAAAAAATTAAGGTAATTGACATACTTTATCAGCACTTCCTTGTTTTTTTTTATAAGGAAAACTAATCAACACTGGAGTTTACATTATCAAAGTTATTAAATGGTGCAGGAAAAATCAACCTTACAAGGACACACTTCACACTTGGACACTTATTCTGGTGATAGTCAAACAATGATTTGTAAAAGATTTATAGTAACTTGATCTGCCAATAAAACAAAATAATCTTCAAAAAACAAAGTTGTAGGGTCTTTAAAAAGACACGCAGGCTTCTGTGCGCGTTGGTTCTGTGCGTGCAGCTCCCCTCCCTTCCTCTGGGTGGCGCCCTTCCAAGACAGCTTCTGACGTCTTTTTTTTTTTTTTTTTTTTTTTTTTACAGTTTCGTGTGCAACAAAGTATCTAGCTTGGCATAAGGCGAGAGGGGAAAGCGGACCCTTCTGTTACTGTCTACTTTCGCTGTGCTTTCAAATGCTTTTTTCTTGTATTTCTATGTTTTGAGTGCATTTGAAACGTTAACATAAACGAAAACAAACGCAGTTCAGTCTTCGGACGGCTTTGGGACGCTTTGTGGTGGGGCAAGTTTTTTCCTCTCTCTCCCTCTCAGTAGAAAGGCAAGCGTTTGGCGAGCTGCCGTAGAGCAGTAGAAGACACAACCAGGACTAAGCAGCGACTCGGGAGGCCAGAGAGACCCGAGAGGACCACGGCACGAACGCCGCCAGCGCCACGGGGAGTCGGGGCCCGAGAGGGAGCCTGCCAGGCCCTCGGCTTGATGCACCCAGCCTGCCTTAGCCACAGTCCGAGATGGGGGAAACCAAAATTATATACCACCTCGACGACCAGGAGACACCATACCTGGTGAAACTGCCTGTACCAGCGGACAAAGTCACTCTTGCAGACTTCAAAAATGTCCTCAAGAAACCAAATTACAAATTCTTCTTCAAATCAATGGACGATGACTTCGGGTAACTGTTATTAGTTTATTATGTGTGCCGCTGACCCAGCATTATCGCCCATGGGTCTTCTTATTGTTAGTGCCGCTGCCTTATTGCTAACTTGTTTGTTTTCCCTTCCATTTGGCTTGTCATCATTTTTAACATTACCTGGCTGTCGATCATATGCTAGCTACTTGCACTGCCATTTCTTTGTTAGCTGCTAGCCGATGAGCTCGCAGACGTAGCGGATCTGTTCAGCATCCAGACCTCATTTGTTTACATTGCTTGTAGTGCTAGCACATACGTCTTACACCTCAAATTTGACTGTCCAAGTTTGGTATTGGTCGGTGTCTTGTGTACTTCATAAAGCCTTGAATGGCCTTTAAAGCTGTAAGTAGATGTGAGCGAGTAAAGGGTAATTGACACTCGATAATTACTACTTACTTGACGTTACTACCGTAGCTAATGTAATAAATGCTAACAAGCTAACGTCAGAATGTAAACGGCCAGTAAGTTAGAGAGCCCAGCAGGCCCCCGCTGCTGTTGTTGTCTATTAGCCCGAGGAATGTAGAATTGGACATAGGAATGTCCTGTTCATCACTCTGGCAGCTTTATGAGAATGTCCTTTTGTGTTTAAAACATGGGCCGAAAAGTACATGGTTCATGTTCTTCTACACATTGTCTTCAAAACAGAAGAGTAGTAATGAAATATATCTTTAGCCCCATTGTCAGATTTTTAAAGTTGCCTCTGCATAAGCACAGACCAGGGTGGGGCAACTCCTTAGGAACATTTGCAAGTAGGAAAGGCTTGTTTTGAAAAGACCCACAGTCATTCATATTATGATTGGAAAACCACAAAAATAAATCCCTCTGTAGAAGTGTAAGTATAGAAAAGCAACTTGCTAGACTGGTTTGGTACCCACAGAAAGCTCTCACCGACCATTAGTGTGCTTCCTTTAAGAAGCACAACTAACTGTAATATTGACAGTAATCTGGGACATTTGGTAAATGCATGCCTGATTTGTCCTCTTTATGACAGGTCGTATTTGAAGTCAGTGTCCCCAGTGTAACCTGCGTGAAATCGCATGGTTTCCTCTCAACATCCTTAGATATACAGGATTGCATACCATAGCACATGACTGGAATAAGGAGTCTTTTTAGATTTTTATTTTTCTGTGCTAGTAGCCTAAGACATGAAATAATATTGGCCTGGTCCCATGATATTCTGGAAATGTTTTTTAAGCTGTGTTATTGGATCTTACTTTGGAAAACTAACTAGTCTTGGCTTTCAGTGCCCAATATGAGGCTATACCTTGTTCATGGTTAAAACATTGTGGGTTGTCACAGTCTGTCCCGTGTTATGGATGCACCCCTATTCTTCCAAAATAGCATATAAAGGTTGTTTTGCCTTCTGATGGTAAACTGAAGAGCTTTGCTCTCTTTACAGGGTGGTGAAAGAAGAAATATCTGATGACAATGCAAAGTTGCCCTGCTTCAATGGACGCGTTGTGTCATGGGTAGGTTCACTTCAAAATACATCTTGATATTTTAAATATTTGGGTTCTTAGCTTTTCTTATGTGTGTTCATTTTGATTTTTGTTATGGCTTTGTGTAGTAAAGTCTCATGATCATTAGTCAGTTAATTTCTTTGCCATCAACCACAACCATTCGCCGTCTCAAGGATGAGATCTTATAGATTTCTTACATCATTATTATTGATATCATGAAATCATTTCTGTTTAAAGGTTTTTTACTTTCATTAACAAATTATTTACCACACACAGTGCTTGGATTTACTTGACTGTGCTGTTTAATATCTTATTTGATGGCTCTGAGCAATAATCTCCTCTCGTTAGATCATGAGAGACCTCTGCTGCTGATGCACAGTCTCCCTTCCTCTCATCTCAATGTTGAAATTCGATTAAAAACAAGTGAAATCACAGGATAGGAGGAAAGTGCCCAATGACAAAGGGTCTCGTTTTATGGCATCTAACAAGAAGATTGAATCTCACAGGGAGTGTATAAAGTTAAGAGAAAGACCGTTCTGTGTCTTGATACAAAAAGCTGGTGCATTTGCCTAACGCTGCACAGTGTGGTTGTAATTATAGGTTTTATTTGAGAGTCATCAACACAGTGTTATTGCTAGATGTTTGAGTGTATAATCCATCACGCTCAACATAACGCATTTCTATGTTGTGGTCAGTTCCTCTCTTTGGGTCTGTGTATGAATATGTTAATCCCCTGGGGTCTGCTGAAATTTTCCATATACTATGAAGTGTTATTTCTGTTTCATACATTTGTTTGCCTCAGCTATTCTATGTTGTTTCAGTGACCTGATTAATTACTCTCTGGGGTCTGATGGCTCTGCCTGCTGCACATCACATCAGGCCAGCTATCTGACTCAGTCTCTGCTGTGTTTTGCTGTTCAACTCAACTTCTTTGTTTACTCCTAATCTGTGTGGAGCTCGACAGACCCAACAAATGCACGCCTGCCTTCCCTTTACACCAACCCAAACTCATTGTGAATGATATTAACTGGAGCAAAAGAGCAAAACTGATTAAAAGAATCAACAAAAATTTATTCTTGAGCTCACACTAACTACAGTTTTATGAGCTGTCCTTATATTTCTGCCGATGATTCAGTTAGGTATCCTTGCTGCAATTAGCTGATGTGATAGTCTTATTACATAAGTCGGCTGTAGTACAACATAGCTTTTTTGTTGTTAGTTGGGGTGCTGCTATTTATCCTCAAGAATAATCATGATACCCACTTATTGGTTATTTTTATTCAAACCCAAACTTTCTGTGACCTTCTATATGTATCCTTCACATTTACTAAGTAATGATTATTCACACATGGAGATATGATAATAACTTCCAACTTGTCTATCAAACTAGAAACTAAATGACTCATAAGCACATTACTGTGCAAGGAGATTCATCATGATAGACCTTCCCGTCAATATCAATAAACATCAGATGGAGTATAGTTGTGTTAATTATGTTAAATAATCCACATAAATATCCACTTGTGATGTCAGGAGATGATTTTAACCTTTTACCCATCATCAGCTGATTTAAGTCCTCAGTCTTACAAAAATATGATCAAATGAATAAACGATACATAGACCATACAAATACATTGATTATAATGTGGAAAGCATCCAAAATGATGCAAAGCTCTGGAGGGGCTGTGTAAAGAGAGCCATCCTGGAGCAAGCAGAGATGATGCAAGGTGGAATGTGGGGAAAATGAAAGGGAGGTCAAATGCCAGCAGAATAATACACTAATGTTAAAATCCTCCAAAACTTCCAAAAAACAAAACTTCCTTACACTGCGTGGTGTAACGTAGGCAACATCGTCAGGTAGACGAGTGTGCAGGTGCAGATTAGTTCTTGCTCAACTCTTTGAATCCACAGCTGCTTTTTTGTTGCTTTGTGCTTCAGTTGGAAAGAAAAATACATATTTCCATCTGATGTTTTGCGATAAAAATGTGGCAGCTAAAGCAGCAGTTTTACCATCTGCAGATGTCAGCAAGTGTTTATTTAGTGACAGTAAAACAAGATCCAACATGCAGGTGTCGAACATGGAGTAAACAGGAGTGGTTTTTCACGGGTCTGCTGCCCACTCGCTTACAGTCGAGTGTAATGCTGGTTTGTCTCATCCGTGCGACTGATCTCTTTTCTCTTGTTAGCTGGTTTCCGGAGATGGAGCTCACACGGACACCGGCTCTGTGGCAGATAGTTTGGAGCCGGCTCCACCTTTGGAGAGGACTGGGGGCATCGGAGACTCAAGACCACCTTCCTACCAGTCAGTATTGTCTAAGGAACACTTTGTGCATTTCACAGTTAACATATTCGAAAGGTATCTGCGTGAAGAGCAGATGTGTTGTCTCATCTTTGTTTCCTTAAAAGTACAGTTACAGCAGATTAAGCAAAGTGAATGTGAAGATCTTGAGATTGTCGTGGAGGAATAAAGACTACATAGAGTTGTAGATTCTTGCATGTGTTAATCATTTGATTATATTCTCTCTGTAGAGCAAAGACAATTTTCTTTAATCATCTTTCTGTGTCTAGTCTTCCAGTTCTTAGATATATTTGCCCAATTTAACATATTATTGCAAGTTTAAAAATTAAACATCTGGTTTATATGAAAGTATAATGAATGGCTCAAATTTTAGTGGGCTCATGGCCATGAAACAAAATGCTCACCAGACTGAAATAAGTCAATCAACACATCATCTGCAGTTCCTGCCAAATATTCAGCTACAGAGTTCGCTTTTCTACACCCTGAAACACACGCGCACGCTCAACACAGACTGCAGCCTGATTCTGACGAGGAGTTTTTAACATGTAAATGATAGTTTTAGTGATCATGCAGAGTAATTCAGGCTCCGTTTCACTCTCTCTGCTTTGTCTGTCTGAAGCGGGAAGCCAGCGAGTGGTCGGGACAGTTTGGACAATGACACAGAGACCTGCTCCATGGTGTCACAAAGGAGAGAGAGGGAGAGGCCCAGACGGCGGCACACAAACGACCATGGTCAGAAAGCTGTGCGCTGCTTGTTGTGTTCTGTTTTATTTCTATGATTTTCACAGCTCTCTAGTTGTGCATTTCTGATTGATGAAATGATGCGCTAAGTTCAGATCGTGCAAAATGTGGTGGGATTGTTCTGGCTTAACGCAGTCAGAATTACATCTAAGCTCTGCAGGCACAGAGATGTGTGTCATCTGAGAAGCCTGAAGAGATAAATGGAAGACAGCATTGTAGTTTTAATTTGACTCTCCATATATTAAATATACGCTTACCTGCAAGTTGCAGGTGTGATCAAAGAAAAGTTGTTAAATCGTAAAGCTAAATGATGTTGAAAGAAACCTGAAATGTTTTCATTGTTCTTTTTCCTGATTTGTTACTTTTTTAAATTATTTGAATACTCCAGCTTTGTTTTGATGCATGTGATTGTAATACCATCCTGCTGCAGGTGGAAGGCAGAACGGGTACATATCACGAGCAATGGGACGTGGAGGAGCCGAGTATGACAGCTGCTCCTCCTTCATGAGCAGCGAGTTGGAGTCCACCTCCTGCTTCGATTCAGAGGATGATGATGCAACCAGCAGGTCCGTGGGTCTAAGCCCCTTCATTCATAACTCTGGCTTTTTGTGAGAAAAGCCATTTGGCTTCAGAACATAACTGGTAAATAAAGTTAGTGGTTTATGGTAGATTGTATAGTTTAAAATGGTCTTGGGTGCAGGTTTCGGCTTTGTGGTGAAAACTGTGCAAAAGTCTTTCTTTTAAGTGCTTATCCTCATCATCCAAATTAGACATTTATGCAAGTAATTGGAGTAAAATGGGCTTTGTTTCTCCATGTGTAGTTTGACTTGTTTTAAGCTCACTTTAACAAAAAGGCCTTTTTTAATATAAATGGAATTATACAATATAACTTCTCTGCTTAATAATGATACTATTCAAAAGGTAAAACCGAAGATCTTCCCCTCGATTATTGGCTGGTGTATTAGCTTGAAAATGTAGATGCTTCTTTCTTTAGGTTTAGTAGCTCCACTGAGCAGAGTTCCTCCCGACTAATGAGACGACACCGCCGTCGCCGACGGAAACCCAAGGCTTCCAATATGGACAGGGTGAGACACCACACTCATAGATGACAGCAAATTAAAAAAATGTAGTTATTAAAGTAGTTTGCCACTTTATTACTTTTTTCTGCCTTGTCCATTTACCTTTTTAATCTTGATGTTTTTATCGTTCTCCCTCCAGTCGTCATCATTCAGCAGCATCACAGACTCCACCATGTCTCTGAACATCATCACTGTGACTCTTAACATGGGTAAGTCAGTGGGATTTAGATGAAACGTTGCTTTTTAAGTTGGTCCCACTGAGTGAAGTCAACATATACGAAGCAAGATGCTTTGTTGAGACAGATGCAGGTCACTTTGATTGTTACTATTGTCGTGTTGTTTATTTTCATATTTCAATTTGTTTTTTAACACCCTCTGTCCAATTGACAGAAAAGTACAACTTCCTGGGCATCAGTATTGTGGGTCAGAGCAATGAGCGGGGGGACGGAGGGATCTACATTGGCTCTATTATGAAAGGAGGAGCTGTGGCTGCTGATGGACGCATAGAGCCTGGGGACATGCTGTTGCAGGTGTGTATCTCTGAATGCACACGAAGAAGGGGAGAAAGACCCACATATATAAAACATGGACATAAAAATAAGTTTGCATTCTTGAAATTCAGACCAATATATTGTGTGTAGTGTATGTGTTGTGTTGAATACCAGCAACTTTACTGACATGAAAGAACTTGGTAATGTAAGATCAGATCAAGGTTTTGGTCGGTTGTTTCGTCTTACTCTAAAGGCTGCATCTGGAATTCACTTGCTTGGCTTTTACACAACAAAACCCACACTACTTCTGTTTTTCCCCGTCTGTAACTCTTTTCTGTGTGGATTTTTACTTTATCCTCCATATTATTTTGAAGCAGCTTTATATGGCACCCCATGTTGCCACATCACCACCCTGTTTAGTGCTGTGGGATTTATTTATACAGGAAATTGTTTAAAGTTCGACTCATGTCACTGCAGTTTATATTGAACACATTTTACTTTTCTTACATTTTTGCAGGTCAATGACATTAACTTTGAGAATATGAGTAATGACGATGCTGTCCGAGTTTTGAGGGACATTGTGCACAAGCCAGGGTAAGTTGCAGATGCAAAAACCTACAACATGT
Source organism: Craterocephalus stercusmuscarum (assembly GCA_037177115.1). Taxonomy (NCBI): domain Eukaryota; kingdom Metazoa; phylum Chordata; class Actinopteri; order Atheriniformes; family Atherinidae; genus Craterocephalus; species Craterocephalus stercusmuscarum. The sequence goes on from JBBDHI010000008.1 coordinate 9,854,716, forward strand.
ATGAAACACAACGTTATAAAATTGGAGCTGGTGAACTTGGCTTTGTTTTTAGCGCTAACTGTCTGTGTGCATTACCAGCCCCATTACTCTGACTGTTGCAAAGTGCTGGGACCCAAACCCTCGGAGCTGCTTTGCTTTGCCTAGGAGTGAGTTTTTTTGTTCCATTTCAAATCATTTTTCCCCCCTACGAGACACCTTTTGATGTATTTCACCTTTTTGCAGTAAGATCAACAACTCCAACTGTTTTTCCTTATGTTTTCATTGGACAGGTGAGCCAATCCGGCCCATAGACCCAGCCGCGTGGGTGTCTCACACAGCTGCGATGACCGGAGTTTACCCTCCATATGGTATGAGCCCTTCCATGAGCACCGTCACCTCCACCAGCTCCTCCATCAGCAGCTCTATCCCCGAAACTGAACGTGAGTCATATCATCCCCTGCAGCTGCCTGTTGTGGCTTGTTATCAAGACACTTTAATTCAAAACAGCTGTCATCACTTTCATTTAAGCGCTGCATAGTCTTCATGCTGCATACCTAACTTTTTCTCCCAGTTTTTAGACTTTTGTTTCTATGATTTGCTTGTTTAAAAAAATAATTTTCTTCTAAAAACCAACCATTTAAGAGCTCCCACTTACTGACCTCCAGAAATGCAGTATTATCCCTGCTCTTCCTCAGACATGTTAGGAAGACTGTGGAAGTGAGGGCCCACCCTTAAACTGCATTCCTGTGACTACTCTGTCCCACATTTCAGCCTCACAGCTTCCATCTGCTCAATAACTCTTGTCCAAACTGAGCCATAACTCACATGTTTAATCTTCCCTGTAATCTTTGGAAATGGCTGCGATGTTTTGGCTTCATTTCTGCAGAAAAAATGTTTCCTCTGAACTCATTTTAAACTCATGACTTTCATTTCTGGAGATTTTGTGCTTGCAGAAAAAGAGTTTTTCACACGGTTGTATATTATAACTCCTGCTCAACTCTTTCCCCTTAATATGTAAGATTACTGGTTATATTTAAATTGCAAAGTCTGAGGAAGAGATCAGTTGCTAAGTTTAGTTTATCTCAAAATCATTTCACAATGCAGTGCAGCTACTTGCATGTTTAATACAAAGTGTTTCTATCTAAGGCAGAAGAAATCACCTAACATATATAATTGTAAAATGCACTGATTTTGTTTGCACATTTCAAAATATGTATTTTTAGATTTAGTGAAGAGCGGTTTAAGCAAAGATCCTGTTATCTAGATTTGATTCATGTTCAAGACAGAATGAGGGTCAATTTTAATCCGAACCACAAGAAGCCAAATTATGATTGGAGGCAAATTCCGACAGTGTTAAGCATTTTTAACAGCTGTGCTGTTCTTTTAAATGGTTCAAAAACCATAACAAAATTAACCTCAGATGATGGAAACTTTCCTTGGGCCTGGAGTATTTGTAACACGTGTCCTCTTATCTTCCCAGGATTCGATGACTTCCACCTTTCAATCCACAGTGATATGGCAACGGTTGCTAAGGCCATGGCCTGTCCAGAGTCTGGTCTAGAAGTGCGGGACCGGATGTGGCTCAAGATAACCATCGCCAATGCCTTCATTGGTATGTTTATCAGAACAGGGAGCATAATCCAACACTTACTGTGCCCCACTTCGGCACACATGCTACACTTTTAAATTTGATCAGTTTAGTTTGTAGAATAAAATTAGGATAGTTTTGTTAGTCTGAACTGCATTTTTCTAATCAAAAGATGGTGGCAATCACTTTTTATTTCAGCTATTGCATTATGTTAATAGGGACATATCATGCAAAATCCACTTTTTTAAGCCCTTAAAGAAGCTATACTCGATTTCACGTTTAGTTAGCGATAGCGGCTAGTTTGTTTTTAGCTTTGGCGTGACGCTCTTTCTTTGCCAACGGGGTTAACTTTCGTAACTTCCATATCCCTAGGGGAACGCTCTCAGTGGCTGATCATAATCCGGACGTTCCGTTGCTGTTGGTCCGCGTGCTGCTTGTGTGTAATTGAATGTCTCTTATGGTTTTGCTGCTCACCGATTGTCATAAGGTTTTGGACTTTTGGCTCCGATAGACGCCTTCTTGTGTATGGCGATTAATAAGTTCTAAAGGGGTGCGCTTAAAAACCTAATGTGCGCACCAAAACGGAGCGCAAGCATGTCAATCACTGTGCGCGTGTACGGGATGTGCACGTTAACTAGTACCACGAGTGAAAACTCACATCTCTAGAAGGCATTTCTGCACTGAGAAGGAACAAAACCGTGTTTGCAAGCACATAATCCTCCTGGTGAAAGCGCAGTCCACTGGGTTTACACATGAGGCCCAATCAGCTCTCTCCCTGCGCGCTCGCTTTAACAGTCCTCACTGCTCAGCTGCTGGACTTCCAGGTAGAGACCGTGGCTGATGTGTCTTATATGAGATAAAGGAGATAATGACGTCTGCTTTCTGTTAGCTGCCGTGACATTTTTCTGAGTGAAACCAACAAGGTCTTAAAGAGACTAACACTGTTCACTTGCTATCATCCCGACGTGAATTGCAATCTGTCAGAATGACAGATGGCCTTCAGATTTTTACGTTACTGTTTTAAAAAACCTGTCAGTGACGGAAAATATTCCGTTAACGCGACCCCTGGATCATATGATGATCCATTGAAGAATCTACTTATTAAGCACTGAAACACGAGAAAATCTTAGCGTTACCACATTTTCTATTCAAACACATCACCGTTAAAACGTTACAGAAAACATTTGACGTCTGTGCTATCTAAGTTTAATCGATAAAGCAATAAGCCCAGAGAAGCCGTGGGTTACAGGGATTTTACAACGGCGGAGGGATGTACTAAGATGGTGTACCTTACGCCCCTTCGCCGCTGTACAATCCCTGTAACTCACAGATTCAAGGGGCTTATTGTTTTTATAAAAGGGTTACCCTTCATATTGCCAATAAAATAGACAAATATAAGCACCCACACAAAAATCAAAGATTAATTGTTAATAATGAAACAATATAAATGAGAACTATTTGTTCTCCTGCCAGCATGGTTGCCAAGCAACTCTAAGATTACTTTGCCATAATCAGCTCCACAGCGGTCAACTCTCCCGTTTTGGCCAGGAAACTACAGTATTTTAATCTTCTTTCCCGCCGACATTCTGTATTGGTATTTTCCCGAAACTTTAGCATATTAAGCATCTGAAACTCGGCTACATGTAGATGTGAAGTAATATACGAGTACACCAGTAGATGGTGTATTGCTCCATAAATCAGCCAAAGAACGGCGGCTATCAGAGCTCTTCGTCCTTTGGGGACAGCTCTACCGAAGGGAAGCAGCTTTTACAGCGGCCTGTCACATAGAATACCCCTGCATTAAGATCACCCAAACTTTTGTTCATTTAATGTTTAACCAGCACCGTTCAGTTTTTGCTCTGTGGTGCCTCTCAGGCAGCGATTACTAGATGATCTCGGTGCGGACATTTCCACAGAACAGCGGCTGCTTTGCCCACATGTTTCCTTGTGGGCGAGGCAACACGCCCATGAGGAAAACAAATCAGCGCCGTCATCTCCTCCAACCACCATCCAGGCTCAGCCCACACAGCCAATCACAATTCACACTGCACTTTGTGAAACTAAAGTCTTGAAACAAATATAATCAAACACGTAGGTTGAGCGCAGAACAGTTGGTTGCTAGGCAACGGTATGTCCGTTGACACTGGCGCAGGGATATTTTGTTATTAGGTCTAGGTGTGGGGTTACACTCAGTATAACACGGCATGGAACGCTGCTCAGCCAATCACAATTAAGGATGAGAAACACCCGTTTTAACACTAATGTTAACATTTGCAGCTATCGGTATTATGCCAATGTTGTTAGCTTAGCCAGTTAGCTTACCGAGACGACGGTCCACTTTTTAAAATAATGATGTTTAATTAAAATATTCGACATAATTGTGGCAGCCCTACTTGCATGCAGCTGGCCTGGTGATGATAATAATGAGCTCAGAGGTAGAAGCTACATCCTGGTTGAAGATAATTACGTTCACTGTCGCTTCTCAGTCACTCAGAAAAGTCGCGTGTCTCTCTGGTGCAGAGACTCGAGCCTGAGTCAGGATATTCCGGCAGGTGGGTGGGGTCAAACTGTTTTTGAGTAGGGCAGGGGGGATATACGGAGAGAAGCAGATGCAGACACAGAGAGAAACCGAGCGACGCGGCTTCACAGCTCCTATGATGAGGCACACATTCACTTTAAAGTACCAGTACGCACTGAATTGTGGAAAAATGTCCCGGTACGCTGAGGGCTAAAATTAGGAAGTGCCGGTAGTGCATACCATTCCGTACCGGCCCACTTAAAGGTATACAGAAATGGCCGTTTGTCCCGTCCGTCGCGCCGAGTTTTGCCGAAAGGAAGCACGAGTTTACCCGAGAAAGAAAAACAAATTTGATTGGCCGTTATCGGGTGGGGTAGGCGGGACATAGTGTTACGAGGCAACTTGATTGGATGTCGTCCCGCTCGATTGGTGTATTTGTGTAGCTAGGCTAAGTAATGGACCGCTGGGATCTGCTGTGAAGTGCTTTGCACACACTCGGGATCTTAACGATCGCCCGCTCTCGTCAAAGTGCAGGAATTCCAGCCAGGCGGCTCGCATCCCGGCACCCTAAGGGAGGCGGAACAAAGTAGTTTGGGTTGACGGTAGGGGTGGGACAATACATCGATCTACATCGATACATCGATCATATGGTCAATGATTCAATGATATCGATCCAAAA